>CAUYSK010049283.1:0-24864 GCA_963575035.1 Avahi laniger
CATGCCTGTAGTCCCAGCTACTTGGGAGGCTGAGGCAGTAGGATTGCTTGAGCCCAGGAGTGTGAGGTTGCTGTGAGCTAGGCTGACGCCACGGCACTCACCCTAGCCAGGGCAACACAGTGAGACTCTGTCTCAAAAAAAAAAAAAAACAAAAGACCCAAACACAATGAAACATGGCTTATTCACTTTGCTTAACTCATTGTTTCCCATGCACACTTGGCCTTTGTTGAAATGCCATCTATTAATATTGCAAAGAACTAGTGTTTGACGGAAGAGGTGTGAAGAAATGTTTGCACAGTGCAAAAAACACTGGATAAGAAGACCAGAGACTATCACCCTTTTGGCTTTATTAATGTGTATAAGTCAATTATTCTCTCTGGTCTATAAAATGAGAAAGTTGACCTATATAATCTCCAGGTCTCCTTCTGGCTCCATAAATCTATGACTGTGGCTACACCTACAGGACATGATGAGAGATTAAAACACATGGAAAACTCATTCCTAGAGTCTAGACATTTGAAATTAGGTAAAAGAAATACATATAGGTTACAGCAGAATACAATGCCTGGCAGCACATTATAAGCGTTTAATGAATTTTTACTGAACGAAAGAAAGAATGTGTAAAAGATGTAAATACATTTAAATGGAACAAATTGGTATAACAGGGATCTTAAGTAAAGGATGAACGAGATTATGAGTGATTGAGATATAGTGGGAATGCTTCCAGGTAGAGATAAATTTTGAGCAGTGTAGATAGAGAAGGAAGGTGATTAACATCCATTCACCACTTACTATGTGTCTGCTAATTTACAGATGTTATGTCAATCTTTGCAACCTCGTGAAGCTTACAAAGGTTAAGTTACATGCTCAGCATCATACTGCTGGTCATTGGAGATGAAGAGTTTGGGACTAATATACCTTGGATGCTTTCATTTAAAATTTCTGGAATCCAGGAAAGTATTTTCCAGGTGTTTTAATCTTTCATCACGTCCTCTAGATGTAGCCATAGTCATAGATTCACTGAGCTACAAGGAGGCCTGGAGATTAATTAGGTCAACTTTCTTTCTCATTTCCAGCCCCAGAGTTCAAACTCTTATTCTGCGACCTGTTTCTCAAAGGCCACATTTCACAAAAGAATTCTTGATTTATAGCGTAACTCTAGGGGAAGTTTCATTACTCTCTGAGTTACCTTAGTGCACATAATTGTGGAATAGGTTATCACAGCTTCCACAAAGAGTGTATGAGCGCATGCAAAATACCGAAAATCACCTAGCAGGAAAGAGCTGTTGAGGGCCCAGAAGCCATTGCCCTGTAAAGCAGTTCCAGAGGAGTCCAGGGAAATGTCTTTGGGAAGAATATTTGTGAATGAAAAGACTCTGCCAGTGATAACAGAATCTTCCGGAAAGGGGAATTAATGCTATGACACACCCCCACCTCTGTGGTTTTCCGATGAGAAAGCTCATTCAATTTATAAGCCCACATCACCAGGTAGTATTTTAGTGTAGATGTTAAGAAGCAAAGGGGAAAACTGTTTTCTCTTTTGTGGGTGATATAAAAATATCTGTGTCAGAGAGTGGTCAGAATGATGTGAAGGATGCAGACGAGGGTGGAAAATAATAAGTGGAAATTGGGGGTTTTATGAAGAAGATCTTGTCAGGTGGGTCTCTGGCATACGGCAATGAAAAAAGATGTGTCATTTCACCCTTTCAAGTCTTCAGAATGATGGCTTCAAATCAGCACCACTGCACCTTTGGTGTTTTTCATTCTTCACACTCTTTCTGGACAAAGAGAGGGCTTAGAAGTGGTTCTGGTAGGAGTGGAGTGTTAACTCTTAAAGCACCTGATTGTGTTTTCTTCATGGGCTCCAGGGAACCTCCCAGAGACACAGGTGCACTCGGTGTGGCGACTGACAACTGTACCTCCTGGGCCACCCGACACCCAGTCCCAGATAGAGGCGTTCTTTTCTGGTGTGGGAACTTGGATGTCCTGACCATGGATGGGATAACTCAGCTCTCCACTCTCCTAGCTAGCTGTGTGATCCTGGGCTGTCAATGAACCTCTCTGAGCTTCCCTTTTCTCATCTGCAAAATGAGAGCTTTGAACCCGATGACTTTAAACCAGGTGTCATCCTGGTTTGCAGTGCCGTGATTTCAACACCACCCAGTTTGGATGCTCCCTCATTCTGAAGAGCCTGTAGGTCACCTGTGGACTCCTGCTAATCCATGCCATTGGCCTTCCCTGTACCCTTTTCCACGGCTTCCCGGGAAACATGGTAACCTGCTTTCCAGATGGGCTAATGTCTCCTCCTAGCTGCAAGGCAGCGGCGCTCCTGGCATTGGTTTCCGCACTAAACTTGATGGTCTGATTTTAAAGGTTGGTTTTAAAGGAACTGTCTGGCCGTGTGTCCCCGAGTTACACTGCAGTGCTAAACGCTGGAGCGAGGCAATACCGGGAGAATCCAGGCAGCAGGCTCACCCAGAGAGGGAGGGTGAGGGGAAGACAGAGACGGCGAGAGGAAAGAGGGGGACCTTGAGGGGAGAGAGGGGACCGAGACCGGCGAGCGGGAGAAAGCAGCGGAAACCTCAGAGGTAGAGTCAGAAAGGACAGAGAGAAACGCAGATGCACAGGGAGGGGCCGATGTATATATAGAAAGAGGGAAGGCGATGCGGTAACACCTAGCCACGGAGGCAGCGGGAGGCTCTGCGCGCGGACAGCGGGGAGCTCCGCTCCCGCCCCGGCCCCCGCCCCCGGCGCAGACCGCCGTCCCGGCGCCAGGGCGCCTTGCGCCGGAACTGGGCTCCCCCGCCGGCCGCTCGGTTCGGGTGTCCTCGGGCTCCGCGCTCCCCCTCCCGCCTCCGGATGGGACTGGCTCTCCTCTTGGCACAGCCGGGCTCGCGGGGAGACGTGGTGAGCAGCGGCCGGCAGCCGGGGTGTCCTGGACGCCGCTGCTGACCGCCCCGCGCGCCGCGACCGTGTGTCCACATGAGTGCCTCTCCCAGCAGACCCAGGTAAGAACTTCCTGACCTTCCCGAGCCCAGGAGGAGCACACCTGACGAAGGGGGATCCCGGTGAAACTGGAGGCTGTGGAGACCTGGGGCTGGGGGTGGGGGTGCTATTTGTTCTCGTCCGAATTTTCCTAGGGAAGCGTCAAAGTTACCAGAGGGCAAGGTAAAGCTATTAACATGGATTGTGGCCTGGCTGTGGGTCCCACGCCTGAGAGTTGGTGTCCCTAGGAAATCAGTGGGATAGGCTACCTCCTTCATGAATTTCTGGGGATGGCGAAGCTGGTTTCTTTCTTCATTCAGTCCTGGAGATGTGCACAGACAAGTGGTGAGGGCCGGGTTGGGGGCTCGGGGACTGCGTCTGCTTCTGTCCACCATTCTGGCAAAAGTTGAAACTGCATTGGCTTCTCTTGCTCTGCCCAGTGCTCGCATCACCCCACCTGGCTGCCCATCAATGTTACACCTATTCCACTTGCATGGTAGAAGTATGAGATTTGGCGAAAAAAATGAAGTATACATTATGGGGTACCTAGTGAGACTAGGGGGAGGCTCTGCTTTTTCTAATTTCCTCCTAGGGTGGAGGTGAGAGGTTTGGCAATTGGAGGAACTGCTGGTTTTGATCTAGGAATGCGTGAGGTCCCCAATCCAGGGGAAACGGAGTTACTCTGGTGGAGTAGATGGAGGGGTGAGAAGGTGTGGTTGTCCAACTGAAGTTGCTAGAGCCCAAACAACTTGTTTGCAATCATCAGTCAATCTCATACCTGGAGAAATTTCATTCCTCTAAAGGCCCCTTAGCAGGGTGCATATGCTCCAAGGTAACACGTGAACAAGCAGTTGAGTGGTGTACCCAGGCTCTGATTTCTGGGGGACCTGGAGCTATTGTGAGGGGAGAGCTCCACCTCAAGCCCAGTGTTGAGGATTAGAATGGGAGGACTGTACATATCACATATGCTAAGAAGATCCCTAGATTTTTTTTTTCCCAAGGAAATAATAATTTTTAAAAAGGCTTGTAAAAAAATAATAAAATGTTTTCATGACAGCAGCAGATGTAAAACTCCCACCACTCTGGGCGAGGACAAAGAAATTTTTTGCAGGGGGTGAGCTGTCTCCTCTGCCAATGCCTACATGAGCGCATCACCTTTTGGAGATACAGATAGTGTTTTCTGGATGAGAAGTCCTCCTCCTGAGAGCTTTTCAGGAGGGGCACATCTCAGCTGGGGCTCTGTCTTTGAGTTCAGGAAACTGAATATTGGAAACCAGTTGAAAATGCCACATTGATACACCCTACCCCAAAGTCCCACTTTGCCCCTAATTTGATATAGAGGCTCACTGCAAAACAGGCATAGTCTAGGAGAGTCACTCATGCTTTCTAGAGTAATACACACCTCTCTCTCCCTCTTCCGCCCCTCCCCCCCCCCATTTAATAGCATTTAGGAGGTCAGAGGGCAACGTGTGGACGTGTAGTGTGTGCAGTTCAGTTTGTTCCCTGGATGAGGTTAACACTTACTCCTTTTATTCAGCTCTGCCTCCCACCTTTGTTCCTTACTTGAAGATCATGTCTCTTGCTCATATTAATGTCACTATCCATGTCACCTTCGCAGAACTTTAACTGGCTGCCTTTGATGGTGTACAGTGAGGTCACCAGTGGTTGCCCAAAGCCCCCTTACTTGGGCTCAGTTACTTTGTAACTTGCTCAGAACATCTCATCCTCAACTTGCAACTGGGACAGAGAGCTCCACTGGGCATTGTTGGTGTTCAAGAGACCCAGGGTCTCAAAAGAGCGTGTGGAAGTTCTAGTTTCTGAACCCTGTCCATGCTCAAAAGCTGTTTGGTTTTAAATATTTGGCATTGGGCTTTGTTGTCAGTGTTGAAAAGAAACCATTATATGCAACTGATCAATACCTAGCCAACCTGGGGTGCCAATTTGACCTTGCCACCACATGTGAGTGCCTTAATCGGTTGCTTGGTCAGCTGTATTCAAGGATCATAGAACTTGAGTGAAATCACATCTTTATATGGAGACTGCATTGGTCCCTGCCACCATCTTCCAGCCTTTGCTTTTGGACCATAGCACTCTCCTGATATCCTTACAGATTCCCTTGCTGTTGGCTCCCGGGCCTCTCTCATCACACACATCTTCAGTATGTATGCTTGTCACTGAAATCACCAGCCCCAGGGCTGCAGCTGCACCCCAGAGGTGTTCCCACTGTGTGCTCCCACCGTCCGCTGCTTTTGCACAGGCCCCATGTAGTTTTCAGCATGTGTGGCTTTGTGCTGCTATTTACAATTCTGCTAGGAATATAATTCACCCATTCCACTTGCCCTGTGGAAGTGGTCGCTTTCTCCTGGGTGCTTGCTGCAATTCCTACTCTTGTCATTTTGGTTTTCATGGATCTTTCAGCTTGATCAGGATCTTTTCTTTCTTCTTCTCCTTTCCACTTTTTGCACCTGCGGAGTGGTATGTCAGCAACCACATTTCTTGTCCCACCTAGGCATGATCACTCTTCAAAGCATTAGTAAAATGAAAGCGTTAGTTCCTTGATTTGATCCAGCGCCCTCATACGCACAAAGCAGAGATTCTGCACATATTTTTTGGTTGCTAGAGTCCCATATACCCTTTACTTTTGTGTATAGGAGGCTCTGGCTTCTAAGGCATGCCCCGAGATCTGCTCTGCTTTGTACCTGGTGAGTACGCAGTGCACATCTGTACAGTGAATGGAAATGGCCAGCAACAGGCAGGGGGTATGGAAACGGTGTTACAGCCAAGAAAGAGAACGAGGAAAGTGACTTAGGACATGGGACCCTAAGTAGGCACATCCTCTTATTAGGGCCACCTCAATCTATTGCAGCTTCATTTGGTGTGTGAAACTAGAGTTTGTTAGATGGGGGACCACTCAGCAGCAGATGTAAGTACAGATCTGTAAGCCATGAAAACAGAGATTGAAGTACTTTTCTCGAATAGGTTGACTTTGATGATCTGTGACTTAGTGCTCTGCTAGCCACCTTTTTACTTAGGTTTTCCTCAAACTAACAGTGGTGTTCTGCTTCAGAGAGAAGTTCCCGGTGGTCCACAGTAGGGGAGAAGAATATCTCCTGTTGTTTGTGGGCACCGCAGGCAAAGAACCCGTTCTAGCCATATTGAATGAAACCAAACTGAGTTGGTTTCATCAGCCATATCAACAGGCTTGGAACGACCTGAATCCTATGGTCTGAAACTAAATCAAATAGTGAGACCTTTCTGAGACCCTAACAGGCAGGAAGCGGGAAGCATCTCTCTCTACTCAGCACCTTCGTGGGCTTTTGGAGTAGCTCAGGAGCCTCTGATCAAAGAGAAGCGTTCCCTTTCTGAGGAAAGATTGGAGCAGGGCTAATTTGGAGGTGGCTGAGGGCTTCAAGGATCAACATTGGAGAGGGCAGTTTGAGCATTTATTAAAAAAAAAAAATCATAAAATAAAACTGGACTTGTACAGAACATTGGACCAGTGACGTGCTACCTACTCTCCTCACCCTACCATCAGTCGCTGAGCTCAGTGAATAATAAGCATGTTTATTTAGTAGGAGAGTATGAAAAAGGCAGCCCCTGCAGTTCACCTGCCGTTTGCTCTAGTTGGTCTCTGAAATTCCATCTTTCTAGACATCTTCCGTGTCTGAGACTTGGGGAAGAGGGAAGAGACAGAGGCGTGTGGGTGGGGAAGAGCAAGTCCTGGAAAAGTTTGTGAGGCCCAGGGGCTGGGAGAGAGGCTGCCCCGGAAGGCATGGGAGGAGAACCAACCCTGGGAAAAAGAGAGAGAGAGATGACACAGAGATGCGGAGGGGGGAGGGAGGGATGGCAGAGAGAGGAAGCCAGCCAAGTGGGAGGAGGGAGAGGAAACAGATGGAACAAGAGGAAGATGCATCTAGTAAGTGCAAAAAAAAAAAAAGGCCAAAGAGGGGAAAAGAGCACAAGATAAGTAAAAGCAGCACCTTGCCTTCAGATTTGTTCTTTCCCTTTTTCCTCTGGCAGAGGGAGAAAGCGAGCCAGCCAGCGAGCCCGCGGAACAGCGTGGTTTTTGTGCTTCGGAGGCTTCTCATTGAAGCTGTCAAGCCTCAACCCCTCACGGCAGCTCATTCTATTTTTACATTTTGCAAAATTGAAATTAAACAAATGACCCTGCGATGGCGTTTTCATGAAGATTTTATCCAGCACACCCACACAGCCAGTTCTAGAGTGGCTGAATATTTAGCATAATATTCCATTTAATCAGATAAGAAGGCATCCTCGAGAGGGTGGCAGGCACGAAGCCTGGGCTTTGATAAGTGCCTCAAAGAATTGCTTTGATGAGGGTGGGGAGAAGTCAGAAAAGAACCTTGTTCTTTGGCTTGGTTGGGCTTGTTAGCAGGAAGAACCTCAGTTAACTGAATTCTGGTGGAGCTTAGCATTTCTCCTCTCATACTCCTTTTTTTTTTTTTTTGTTTGGCACTGGATTTGATTCCAGGCTTTGTGAGCTTTCTTGGTTCAATTCTCCTTGGAGATCTCATTGGTGGCAAAAAAAAAAAAAATGGCTCACTTTGGCTGAACTTGCCCGAAGTGGAAGCTTATTTGGGCACTCACCAGATCAGGGAAGCTCATCCATACTTTGCTGGTGTGACAGAGCTTAGGCACTAGGGTAATGATGTACGTCTCATACTGGGTGAGAACACAAAGCAGATAATATTTTATTGGTTTAAATATGCACTTACTCCCTTAAGTCCCAGGAGATTTAGTAGCAATTAAGTGCATGCCTCTTTGCACATAACCACTCTTTTGGAGGAAAAAGCACAACAATATGTGCTAAGGGGACCAATTAATCAGACATGGTTGGTCGGGTAGATGTAAAAATGTGAGACTATTCGAAAGGCTTCTCACTGCTGTGCACATTTGCATTTAATAGAGTATTTATGGGCTCTTTTTTCCTTATATGTAGAAGGTTTATATAATTTCCCGGCTATTAACCTTTAAAATGCTGTTTTGACATGTCCAATATCTAGACTGGATAGCAATAAAGAGTGCTGTTGAGTCAGTTCTGACTTCAAAGGGAGCGATGGATGGAATAGTTCAGCTCAGAAAGGAATTCTTCTTCCTGCCAGCTAGCCTGTTCTTTCCCTCCATACAGAAGGAAACAGGCTTACTAGCCAAAGACCATTCCCTGCAGTGACTATAGAAAGGTATCTTTGTCTCTGACGCAGGGAGCGCTTGAGAGCATGGACAAGAGCCCTATGGGTGTGTGTTCAAAGACCCGAAGAAATGCAGGATTGACAGTCCCTTATGGGGAAAGCGAAAGCCAATTTCCTTTCCCCCCTCTAATCAGGCATCCGTGTATATTTTCTCTTGGTATTCTTTCTTCTTGGCTATCTGGTTCAGACAGCTCATCTGGCATAGCTTTGAAGCCAAGGAGCCTATTTATGCATTCTGGGGAAGAAAGGGAAAAAAATAAACCCAAGTCAGGACTTCCTTTACTACCATCAAGTTCAAAGTGAGACCTCCCAGATGTAAGCCTCCATCTCTCAGGTCTCCCAGCTCAGCTGTGCTCAGAGCGGAGCAGCACCCTGCAGTGCCGGTCCCGCAAGCCTTACCGTGACTGTCTGCACGCCTGCTTTGTCGTACCTTTTCCCCGGACTTCTGTACTTGGGCCCTGAGCCTCTTGTCAGGCTCAGGTCTTTTTAACAACAAATTTGCAAAATGAGTTCCTCGATTTATCTGGAAGTCTGGAGTTTATACAAAGTCTTAATCCAAAAGATTCCATTTTCCTGGTGAGGATGGCATAGTTAGCCTTCTCCTTGGTGTGGCCCTTGAACAAAAAGCACCTCTGAACACTTTATTATTACTACTCAAATGTCATTTGCATCATGGGCTATCACTTAGAGTGCTCTTCTGTTCTTTTATTTAATCATCATGAAAATCTGATGCTTAATAAATTATTATTATGCACCCATTAACGTGGCAGACACTAAGGCACAGAGACAGGATGCCCAGTATGGCACAGGCAGTAAGTAGTAGAACCAGGACTGAAACCAATGTCCTATTTTTAAATACTATGATTTTTCATACCATGCTTTCCTTGTAGGTTCCACTCTGACTTTTCAGTGCCATCTTTTTCTCATAGCTTCCCCTGTCATTTGTCATCAGTTTTCTACTTCTGCAGGTAGGATATATAAGCACCTCCTTGCAGTTGATATACAAAGGGATTCCCTAAAATATAGATACCTATGCAAACCTAATTAAAGAAATTTAGAACAAAGGGGTGGCCTGTATCAATTTTCTTGAGACTACTGCCTTTCTTTTAGGTTTTGGAATGTTAACCACTGCCAAGTTTTCTTAATATTTAAGTCAAAGAAAATGCTGAATGAGAGTTGGCATTATACCTACTTCTATATCGTAACTATGATATTCCCTTCTTTTCTTGTAGTTTATGCTTAGAGGTAAATCCTTCCTCATATCCTGCTTTAATGGTATCAGTGGTAAATAGATTTCTGTAAGGAAAAGAAATTATAGCAGAATTTGAGGGAGACCACTGCTTCTAAAAGAGAGCTAAGGCAAGTCTCTTAGAATGCAAACCTCTATAAATTGGCTTTTTGAGGATTTTCTTCATCTTGGCTGGTGCCATTCCCTCCATTTGAACTCAGCTGGCAACAATCAATAGAGAATGTTAATTTCTGGTCCTGGCTGGTCTTTTGCATGCACAAGCTTCCTGCTATTTGTCTGAGAAAGTATAAACCAGGTAAATAAGGCTGTGCTGATGGCTTTATTTAGCAGTTAGATCAACCAAAGCTAAATGATATATTTTGGCTTGTCAAAAAGCAGAAACAAATTAGCAGGAACAGCAGGGATTTTCTTAGAGTGTTGGCTCAACTGTGATGAGGCTAGAGGACTTATAAAATTAGGTTTAAAATATAAGTTTACCTATTCCTTTTCTTTCTCCCAAAGTATAATTTAAGACACCTGTATGCCTCGCGAACCTGAGTGAATATTGCTAGTGCTAGGTTTTGACTCTTCTGTCTGAAGCCTGATATCTCTTAGCAACAGCCAAATTTAATTTAGGTGTTGAGCCTTTGGGCTACCATGTATAACTGCACTGAAATGATGGGACTGTGATCAAGTTTGGGCAACTGATCTTGTCAGAGGATGAAAGGTGATCCAAACAAGCCTGATATAGGAAAGAAAAGAATGCAGACATTTGCACTTTTTGTAGATGTTATTCCTGCATGGGCAGTGGAAAGAAATGAGTTGATGGATTGGAATCTAGGTTTTTCAGGGCACCAGTGAAATGCCCTTCACTCCTATTCCTTTCTACTAGACTACCTTATCTCTACCAACTGTGGATGGAGTGTAATGTGTTCTTACCCCAATTTTCTTCTGTTCTTGTTTATTCCTGTCATATTTTTACTACATCCTCCCTTTATATTCTTGTAGCAAACATTTGTTAAACAAGAAATGAGGTGGTTCTTGGGGATATAGAGTTGAAGAAGGTACAATTCTTTTCTCAAAGAGCTTGTGATCTAATCAGGAAGATAAACATAACGTGGAAGAGTCAAAGACACCTTGTTAATGACAACGAAGAGGTAAGAATAAGGTGTTGTGGGAACACTGAATCCAGAGCAGTGAGTAGAACAGCCCAGGTGAATCTGAGAGGGCAGAGGAGGTTTCATGGGAGCTGGGTTTGAAAAGGTGAGTAGGCATGAACCGGATGGAAAAGGGTGAAACCACATTTCAGGCAGGAGGGAAGGCGTGTGCAAAAACATGGAGTTGTGAGGTGCCTGATGTGCTCGTGAAGAGTCATGTAGTCACGCCACGAGGTGCGCTCAGAGAGGTGGTCAGGCTGACACAGTGAGTCGGAGTCGGATTATGAAGGTCCACTTATGCGGCTTGCATTTAACTGAGGCAACAGACATTTTTCAGCAGGAAGGTAAGAAGAGCAGATGATTTTTTAGGAAAATAACTCCAGAAGCAATGTGGAGAATGAACAGAAACAGGAGAATGAGCAGCCAAAGTTGTGGCTGAATGCTATGGAGGGGGCTGCTGAGTAGTCCAGGTGAGATTTGATGGGGTTTGAACTCTGGCAAGAAAGATGGGAAAGTATCATCCAGACTGGAGAATTAGCTTAAAAAAGAGTCATCAAAATTTTGTGGCTGGTGAATGGTGGAGGTTGAAGGAAGGAAGGAGAGGAGCCATAGATTGCATCGACATTGAGCTTGATGTTATCTAAACCAGGTTATCTAATGAGATTTAAAGCTTGAGATACAAAGTACCAAGAAAGAAGAGTTGAAAGGTGAGATAATGAGATAGAAATTTGAGCGGGATGAGGATTGAAAAGAGGCCATTAGAGTAGAGATGTAAACTTGGCATAAATAGTTTCGATGATATTGCAGAGGACGATGGGGCAGGAGCAAGATAGGACCATTGCACAGAGCTTAGGAGTTGAAGGCAGCAGCGTTTGGGGTCACTACACTTAATTCATGAAATGACAAATTACAAGGGAAGGAAGAATGAAAAATGAGTTTTCAAAAGAGGGAAATCATTTGAATGTGTTTATCCATCAGTGGGAAATAGCTAGAGAGTAGGGTCCTTGGGAACTCAGTAAGTAACAGAATCTAGCAAAAAATAAAAACAAACAAACATAAAAACTGGAGGAATTAAATTTGCAGAGGGAAGAATAAAAAGGAACTAGTATTTATGGCCTGCCAAGCATTTTGCTAGGTATTTCACATTTATTGATTTATTTAATTTTCATTAAAACATTGTAAGGGGAGAGAAGGAATGCCCCTTTCTTGGAGTGCCCCTTTCTGTTTGCCAGTCATCTGTCACCTGGCTTCTGGCATGCCAAGGTATGGCACAGACTCTCTGACCTGCCTCAGGAGAAGAAACGGAATCAGTGCTCTTACAAATCCAGCTTCCCGCTTCAGAAGAGGGACTGTCAGTGAGTTTGGTAGGTTAGGTGTTTATTGCTACAAAAGCACGTAGCAAACAGACGTCTGTAACTCTGGGATTTCTGTCACGGAAGGGGCATGCTATCATAGAAAAGCAAACGATGCATCCTACTTGCAGAAGTGCAGATATGAAGGACCCTGGGAGTCTCTTCAAGAGACAACTTCTATTTCCTCTGTGAAGGAGTGGTGATGTCATCTTCTGAGAGTAACATAGGGAGTGAGTAGGGAATTCAAAAAGAATGGAAAAGTTTTGAAGAGTCAAAATTTTTTACTGTGGGCAAGGAAAAAGATTTCCATACAGTGCTGATACCTGTTGGAGTTGGAAAGCTTGCTCTGTGTGGCACCATCATCTCAATCTGCACCATAGCCCATGAGTGGGGCAGAAAGAGCAACTGGTTGGATTTCCCTTGGGGAGATGCATTGGGAAGGTTTAGCAGAAGCACAAGGCACTCAAAGTGCTGGTGAGATTATTGCTGAACGGGGCCCAGGGGAAAGTAAAGCTAGAAGGTGACTGATAAACTGGGAGAACACTGAGATAGAAGAAGAGATTCGAGGGAGGAGTAGAATGAGAAATGTCACCGGATTAGAAATTGAGATCTTGACAAATTTGAGGCATTCTGAGATTCTAGATTGATATCTGGATAAAAGGTTGCTTAGTAGGTTGCATGTTGGTGACCACCTACCTTAAACTGACATTGGTCTTATTTGTGTGATTAAAAGATGGAACTGTTTATTGTGAATGGATGACTAAGAAAGGCCATTAAAATCAACATTGGGTAATCCACATCCATGTTGAATTAGTTAGGCGTAGGCCTCTCTGGAACCTGAATGTTGTGCTGGATGATGTCTCCTGGGTCTGTCTGCCCAGGGCTTATGATTATGCACAGGTGCATGGCCCAGTTAATAGGTTGTTTCAAGACTTTCTAAAACATGTGATTGCAAGCTTTTTCCACTTTGGACTTTTGAAGGTGTAAGCCTCAGAATTATTTTTTTCAGTGAGCTATATTATTTTATTTTATTTTGTGTCACAATGACTTAAAATAAATTTGTCCCTTCCAGAGAAGAGTTCCCGTCTCTCACTTCATGAAATTTTAGGTTCAGGAAGTGAATTTCCTAGGCCATTCCCTGTACCTCCACTGCAGGCAAGTAAAATAACAGCTTCCATTTTCATCCAGTCTCGCACGTGCTATGGGATTGATTCACCACACAGCCACATGGTTTCTACAAGTGTTATCACGAGAAGCCAGGCACTGGCTTCTGGATGGACCTGCTGAGGCAGACAAAGGATCTTTCTGTCATTCAGGGAACAGCACTGCAGGTGAGAGCCCCGCCTATCTGGCCCCTTCTGACTTGTTCTGTTAGAGTTCTCTACAGTTTGTCTGTCCTTACTCCCTGTCCCTACCCCAGGTTCAGCCTCAATCTCCCCCCGTATCCAGGCGTAGTTCCCCGGATCATTGTAACATCTGTAGTTTGGTGCAACTGCATATCTCTGTTTTACGTGCAAATACCGAAAGAACACAGGTCCCTAGGTATCTGTAAACAACAGCCGTCATCCAAAAAGAGCTTTAGAAATAATAAAAAAAATCTTGGCAGTGTTTTATCTGCCTGTTTATTTGTTCACCTTGATTAGAGAGCACCGAAGCAAGGTTTTTAAAACGTCCTTTCTATGCCAGTCCGTTATCCTGCCTTACAGGTGGTTCTGATTTCTTCCACTGTCATTACAGTAGGAGACCAAATGTAATTACCCAGGACTTCAATTTAGACGTCAAACGCAATTACACAGGAAACAATCTGTTAGAGTGTCCTTCTTGTGATTCAGTTGTCATTTAGTTGAATTCTGGATAAGAAACACTAAAAATCAGGATCTCAGTTGCCCTTAATGGCTTAACTTTTATGTGTTCCTGGGCCTTTGGGAACCTAGAATTGTCTCATTTAACCTTTGACAGATGAAGAAAATGAGGCCTAGAGAAGGGCGGTCACTCATCCAAGTCACCCAAATTCATAAAACTGGCTGGTAGTAGACTTGGGAGTAGCACCCCCATCTTCTGTTACAGAATTTAGTGCTCCGAGGCTCTCTGGGGAGAGCCCCACACCCTAATTTCTGGAGAAGGGTACTTTGAGGTGGTGTGGAATGATGCTCTGATCTAGATGACAGCTTGCGGGGCAGGATGCAAAGTATTCTGGTCCTCGTTGGTCCTACACGTAGACTATCTTATAAATTTTTCATCCTGTACCCACTGAATCTTTCTCCTCCTTCCCTTGTTTTCTGGTGAGTGGGTGCTTAAGGGAGGGTGATTTGGGCAGGTCAGTGTTGTTTTGCCACCACACATGTTACAATCATATGTATATGAGTAGCAAATAAAAATTAATCTTTCGATTATTTATAATAGGTCACTCTCTGTTAGGAGGCAGAGGTTAGCGTTGATAACTGAGAGCTGACCCTTTCTAAAGCATCATTGGTCTCTCATACAGCAAAGAGGCTAGAACCGTGTAGAGCAGCAATGGGCTTTACCTGGCCTTGTATCTGGAGGGTGTAGGGGTACAGGTGAGCTTCAGATAGCATGGGCATGGATTTTTCTGTTTGCCAGTCATCTGTCACCTGGCTTCTGGCATGCCAAGGTATGGCACAGACTCTCTGACTTGCCTCAGGAGAGGAAACGGAATCAGTGCTCTTATAAATCCAGCTTCCCGCTTCAGAAGAGGGGCTGTCAGTGAGTTTGGTAGGTTAGGTGTTTATTGCTACAGAAGCACGTAGCAAACAGACGTCCATAACTCTGGAATTTCTGTCACAGAAGGGACATGCTATCATAGAAAAGCATAAAACATGCTTAGAAAGAAGGAAATCTCCAAGACATAGCTCTTCCATTCACAGATGGGAGAAGGTGATTTGACTATGGACAAGAAGATATATGGGAACCAGTTAAACTGCTCATAAGAAAGTTAAGGAAGTCCTCTGAGAAAGTTTCCTGGTCTCCCACTTCTGCCTCCCCAGAACACGAGTTAATACATTATATTTTTGGAACCCTCAAACAAATCATATATGCTCCCTTTTCCAGGGTGTGAGATCCCTAAGAGTTTAGCTGTACAGCACTCCCGGTCATTTTGGAGAATCATTTCCTATTTGCTGAGTGTTTTGCTCTCTGATTTTGCTTTCCCCAGGGAGACTCCCATCTGGACAAACTCTCAGTTAACAGCCATTAGTCATCCATGTTAATAGCTTTACTGAGTATCTACTCGGACATGCTAGCCGTGAAGAGAAATGTGAGATGTGTTAGGTGTTTCACTATATCAGTGGTATCTATGCTTTGATTATTTTCCCGTCTGTTCAAATGCTGTTAACTGCTTCCAAAATGCTCTAAATGATGTGTTTGTGGTCTGGATTGTCTCTCCGTTATCTGTGTTATTGTTTCTGTCTGTTCTTAAATATCTCATTAAATACTTTCGTGTTTTATCTGTTTCATTCTCCTCTGCCCCAGTCACACCGAGCCTCGTTTTCCAAGGTAGGCCATTTTGCTGTTAAATTTTGGAGACAGAAAATGGTAATTTGAAATAAACATCGGTGTTCTGCTAACAGCCCCCTTCCTCTCTCATAATAAACCACTGTCTCTGTTGAACGTTTAACTGAAACCACAGTGCAGAGTTTCAAAGAGCCATCTCTCAAGCACGGGTATCATTAAGGTCCAGCGATTCCTAACCACAGATTCACTATCTTTAGAATAAAAGCCCAAGAGAAGCCTAACTCACGTCCACTGCAGGAAGGGCAAGTTAAAGACAGTCTTGGCATTCTTGAGATCACTGACCCTACAAGCATTACAGCCTTTCAGTTTTATTTTGATAATATCTGCTGGGTGTACTTGTCTGCCATTTGGTTAAATTATTGCAAAGCTACAGACAGTGACCCTCTGCTTTTACTTCTAGATCACGTCAGGCTAGGGCTAATGGGCTCTCACTCTGGGCTAAATGCTTGGGTCATGAGATAACAGATATGAAAGAAGCAATCCTGAGAATGAGCTACATTTAAATATAATTTCAAGCTCTGGTCCTGCGTTGCTGTTTGATAGGGCGTGATGGCATCTGTCTTCCCCAATGTCACTCAGAGCAAAGTAGTCACAGCGTTTCAAGAAAAGATATTCATTTGACCTTGGCATCAATCCAGATCCTGATCCATATCTGAAGAATCACCATCATTGTCATCCTTATCATTGTCATTAACAGTCTCTTGCGGAAACTTTTACCATGTGTCCAACTCCACTGAGCACAGTACATTCCTGATCTCACTTAACTTTCGACACCACCGTGAGTCAGTATTATTGATTTCCCAGTTTTAGAGATGAGGAAACTAAGATTTGAGAAGGTAAAAGACTTCCTCAAAGTTATTTTACTGGTGTGCAGATCTAGGGTTCAAATTTAGATGTGATTTCAGAGCCTGAGCTTCTAATACAACTATGTTATTCAAAACAAAGGATCAGAAACGGTTTATCAGATTACCAGATTTATGAGGGTGGGGGTACGAAGAAGCATAAGTTACCGCCCATCCCCAAATGCCTTCAAATGTCGTTGGGCAAGAAGTCATTTAAAAAATAATTAAGAGGCTGGGCGCAGTGGCTCATGTCTATAATCCTAGCACTCTGGGAGGCTGAGGCAGGAGGATCGCTTGAGTTCAGGAGTTCAAGACCAACCTGAGCAAGAGCGAGACCCCATCTCCACTAAAAATAGAAAAGTTAGCCAGGTGTCTTGGCACATGTGTGTAGTCCTGGCTACTTGGGATGCCAAAGCAGGAGGATCGCTTGAACCCAGGAGTTTGAGGTTGCAGTGAGCTAGGATGATGCCACTGCACTCTACCTGGGGCGACAGAGTGAGACTCTGTCTCAAAAAAACAAACAAACAAAAAACAATATACTAAATGCCCAATATGTGGAATATAATAAATATCATATTAATAAGGGAGAGGTCTTGGAGAAGGTGAGAGTCACAGTGGGCCTTGAACCGTGAGCAAGACTGACATAGACAGAAAATTAACAGGAGAAACATTTCACACAAGGGAGGTGTGAACGAGGGTGAGCAAGCAAAAGGCATATGATGTTGTTGAAGGGTGAAGGACAGTGGGAACAGGTAGAGGGTGAGTTATCCAGGAATCTAGTTTTTGTGTACTCATCTGTTTGACAGTCAGATATTAACTGAGTGCCTCCTATATGGGAGGTGTTCTCTAGGGGAAAGAAGTAGATTTTTTTTTTTGCGTAGTTTTCTGGCTGGCCTGCCTCGTGCAAATATGCCTAGAATCAGCGTTTGGTCAGCAGCCTCCCCTCTCACCTTTGCAGGTACACACACGCGTCCTGGAGTATGCCCTGCTCCTAACCTTTCTTCCCTGGCCAACATGTCAGAGGAAAGAGAACAGCTGTGGCATATCATCTTACTGATTTATCTCTAAATTTGAAAAAAATATAACAAGGCAATAGAGCAGAGTTATAAAAATGTTTAGAAGAAATGGAAAAATCACCCATAATCCTACCCCCTGATATAACTAAGGCTTGTAATCTCTTCTAGTTTTGGGCACGGAAATAATGCCTTTTTTTGGCATGCTTCTAATCAGATGATGTGTACAATTTTGCATCCTGCTTTATTCATGGGGTTAGAGCTCATAAAAATGTGTCGAGTAAATGAACACTGACGCACAGACTTCACAGGAGCAAGGTGCGCTACCCCGTCTCCATTGTTGTTTATGTCAATTGTTTTCAGTATTCTCTATTTAAGTAGAGATGAGGGCAGTGAAGGTTTTCAGGCATCCTCCTTTTAAGGTGTGGCTTTTGAGTCTTGATACAGACAGTAGGAACTGTCTCAGCATGGAATCAGGAGACTTGGAATTCTGATGAACTAGAGCGAGATAAGGTCACTCTAGTCCAATCAGTCCCTAAGGAGAACCAATGTAAATGCAAAGGCAATCTCTCTCATTTGTGAACATGGGCATGATTCTCTTTTTCATGTCTGTTTGCCCAAATCTTGCCCTTTTTTCTGGCATCTGGTTAAGGAATAGGGACTTTTTGTAGATAAGGGTTGTGGGGAACTTGGACCAAGTCCTTGGAATCTGGATTCTTTCCTCCCACAGGGGTTGAGTCTGGGCTGCCATTCCTGCCTGCTCTGTGATCTAAGTAGTTGCTATGTTTTAGAATTGCTGTGAGGTTTTGGAAACTCAGTAACTGCTATTTAAGAAACAGAATTAGTTTAGTAGTTAAGTTCTACAAGTCTTAAACCTGCAAAAAGTACATGGGGTTCCACCTACAGTGATCAGCATTATCTTTCTGTCTCCCACCCATTTTTACCTTCTTGAATCATTTCTGAGAACTGTTCTAAAAGAACTCAAGAGTCTATTTTGACAAACAAACCACATCTCCCTTCAAAAATTCCTCCCCTCAGCTCCTGAATTCTTCTGACAGTCTAATAAATAGGTCCGATAAGCCAATATTATTGCATTTCCTTAAGACCCATTTATCCTGGGAAGCATCTCCTCTGTCTTGTCTCTGTACACCTTGCACTAGGATGGTAACTGTTATATAAATCCAAAGATAAATGCCTAAAAACATCAGCAGCCAAATTAATTCCAGAATTTATCTCACTCATGCGAACTGAATGATCAAGCTCAAGTTTGGTGAGATTTTCTGGGTATAACGAGATGTTCCGCGTAGACAAAGCATCAGAGCTAAGAGGACAGGATGTATGCTGGATGCAGGAAAAAAGGAAGCCCTTTTTGGGGAACTGAGTCAGTCTTCAGAGGGTGGCATCTTATACCACTAAAAAAGAGAAGGAGATCATGATGCATGGAAAGCTGGAGCCAGGTCCAGTGAACATCAAAAGCAGTGGACAAGGGTGCAAGAAAGCAAGCCAGAGGGGCAGGGGCGACGCATCGGCATGCCCTGCTTATCCACTCCTGGCTTTCGTCGAGCATCCACAGCGACAGGTCTCAGAACTGGACGTGCTCCTGCCCTCTGCCCTCAAGTACCATCCAGAAGAGCTGGAAGATATTGTAATACACACTTAGCAGTTCCAGTGGCTCTCTGTATGTTATTCTCCATATGGAAAGCTCCGAGTTAGGGACTTGAGAAGAAAGCTTAGCTGTCTAAAGAAAAGACTAGCAAAAGATACTGAATTTGAACAAAATAGCTTGCCTTCCCCTGCCACGTGCTCTCAGCTGGAAGCAGGCGTCTGTGCACACGGCAGTAGTTCTGCCACCTTCTATGTATGTGGCTTCTCTGTGCCTTAGACTGAGTTTGAAAAAGTGCTTAGTACATAGCAGGCCCTTGGTGTTTTTCCATTCTTTTTTCCCCCACTTAGCCTAGATATATTTCTGTTCCTACAGGCACAAAGCCAAGGGCCCATGTGCTATGGTTCTCAGAGCACTGGACTTAGTAATAGTTATCAAAGCTACTGTTTATTAAGCATTTTCTCTGTACCAGGGAGGGTATCGAAGGTGTTATCTTTTCTGTTTACTTCTGAAGATGCTGAAGCTTGAAGACACTGATTAACTCACCAAGATCACAGATTGGTCAGGGAAGACTTGCGTTGGAACCCACGTTCGTGATTCTAAAACCCGTGCTTTTTTGCTCCTACAACAATTGTCTCTCTTCGTAAAAAAAAGAACAAGTCGTTTTGATTCCCAACTCTGCTACTTCCTAGCTGACTATTCCATCACTGTGGCCCTCAATTTATTCGTCTGTCAAATGGTGGGGTCGCGTTGGGTATTTTCTGATATCCTTACTAGTTTTCAAGTTCTGTGCACTGTCTAACGCTTGGTCTTAGAGTATAATCTCAGTCTGCAATACATGGGGGAAGGACAAGACAAATTTAATTTAATTTTATTTTAGAGACAGGGTCATGCTCTGTCACACAGGCTAGAGCATAGTAGTGTAATCAGAGCTTACCATAACCTCAAACTCCTGGACTCAAGCAATTCTCCTACCTCAGCCTCCTAAGTAACTGGGATAGGCTAGACCCACCACATCAGGTTAATTAAAAAAAAATTTTTTTGTAGATTCTTGCTGTGTTGCCCAGGCTGGTCCTGAACTCCTGGCCTCAAGCGACCCTCTCTCCTCAGCCAACCTAAAGTGCTAAGGTTATACGCATGAGCCACCATGCCCAGCCAATAGATAGTAATTAAATGAATAAAGATACATGCCATGCTCGGTGGCTCACGCCTGTAACTCCAGCACTTTAGGAGGCTGAGGTGGGGGGATTGCTTAAGGCCAGGAATTTGAGACCAGCCTGGCAACACGAAGACCTTATCTCTAAAAAAAAAAAAAAAAAATTGCTATCTACTGAATATCTTCCTGGGAATATAGCAGAGACACAGAGACCAAAGCCATCATGGTCTGGCCTTTGGAAGTTACCAGTAAAGCAGGGAAACAGACACTGAATACATTACAAGCATTGAGTGTTATGCAAAAAGATTACAGCATATGGAGACATTCTGAGGATAATTCATGTGAACCCGGTTTAGTCAGTTCAGTGAACATCTGCAGGTGTCCCAGAGCAAGCACGTGCTGGGGATTTAACACCGAATTATAACAGACACGGTATGCCACTTGAGTTCAGTCTTTTCTTCTGTTATTCTTTTCTTTTTTGAGGCTTCTCATGCACCCAGTTTCAATGGGGGTTGTGGGAAGGGCTTGCAGAATTGTACTGTGTCGGTCTAAAGAGGAACAAGGGAAGACGGTGACGAGGAAGAAGAGAGGGAGGAAGGAAGGTTCCAGAGCAGGAGTTAATGTTAGAAAGATGGAATGAGGTGAAAATATGGGCTTATACTTTAAGAACATCTTCCAAATACTCGCTTGCTGTAGCAGAAAGTATACGAAAGGCTGGAAGGAAAAGAAGAAAAGAAATGTAGATTCATAGTATCTCTGATTTGGAAGGGACCCAATATGACATGTGTCCAACGTCGTCTAATTATTTGGATCCTACCTGCAACATCCCAGTATGGCTTTTGGTTTGCATGCTTTCATGGAGAGGTGATGCCTGCCTCACAAGGCAGGCCATTTGATCACAGGACAAGCTCAGGCTGTGAAGAGGGGCACTTCTTTTTGTAGGGCTAACATTTTGTTTAGTAACTTCTGTTGCCTGGCTTTAAATCTTCCTTTGCGTGTGATGTAGAGTAGCTTCAGCTGTTTTTCTTTTTTATTTGAGTCTTTCAAATATTTATAAGTAGCCATCATGTTTTGCTTATAGCTTCGCAAAATACTCGCCTGCCTTTTTTTCATAAAAAATGTTTATAATCTTTGGAGTCTCTACTCTAGCCCAGTTTTCCTTCTCTGGAAGCATTTCATGTGGTTAGTATCCCCACAAAAGTGGAACTCCCCAGAACTGGGCATAGCACTCCTGGGAAGTCAGCTGATCAGTATAGCTGAGCTCTTTCAGACCCTTGGATTTGGATGGAGCTCAAGACAAATTTAGATTTTTTTGGCAGCTACTTTACCCTGTTGACCTATATTGACCTTACAGTAAACTAGTATACCATCAATCAAATAGCCACAACTCCTCCTAATGTATAATCATTTTGCCTACATAGCTTTATACTGTTTATGATAGAAAGATGCTGCTGGATGCATTGCTGAAATCTAGAGACGCTTTGTGTTTAGCAATTCCTCAATCTATTATTGTAGTTTAATAACTGTATCAAAAAAAAGACCATGAGAATCATTTGCCATTTTTTGGTTTTAGGAAACTTTACTGGCTGCTGTTAGTAACCACTTGACTTTCTGAATGCTTCATAAAACCATGTTGTAAAATAATACAGTTCTAGAATTCTAACAGAGATCCATTTCATGTTCAGTGGTCTATAATTTGTAGAATATACTTTCTTTTTTTCTCTTTTTTTGCAGTTGGGATGGTTTCCCACTTTCAGTTTTTACATAACCTTTTTTATTCTTCATAATTATACACACACACGAAGCCAGTGGGGGAGAGTGTCTGCAAAGGAGCCACATAGCTGCATTGGGAGGGTTAGTGGTTAAGCACGCAGTTGGCAACACAGATTGCGGAAAGAGCAGGAGAAAACTGAGAAAGATTGGAGGAGGCCTCCACCAGATCCTTCTTGGATCAGGACAGGCTCTTTAAATGACAATGTCTTTGTTATCATACCCACTTCAGGGCCAGGACTAGGGTGAGGCTAGTGAAGCACTTGCCTCAGGCACAAAGTTTAAGGAGGTGCCAAAAAACTCAATAATCAAGATCCATAATATCTTAAGGCAACATAGTCTTAAAAGTAAAAATAATGCAAAAAATCCATGATGAAAAATAATTAGAACTTTAAATAAAGGCAGGGTCAGTACAATACAGTTTTGTATGGTCTATTTTTTAAGATTTTTTATTGATACATAATATTGTACATATTTGTGGGGTACGCGTGATTTTTTTGTTACATGTATAGAATCTCTAATGACTGGATTCCACACTCTAAATTGGTGAATTGTACGGCCTGTGAATTAGAGCTTATAAAGCTGTTATTAAGAAAAATAGACCATACAGCAAAAGACATGAATAGACATTTCTCAAAAGAAGACAAACAAATGGCCAATAAGTATATGAAAAATTGTTCAATATCACTAACATCAAGGTAGTGAAAATGCCTGAAAATGATCAAGTCAGGGTATTTAGGGTATCCATTGCCTTGAATATTTACCGTTTCTATGTGTTGGGAGTATTTCAAGTCCTCTCTTCTAGCTATTTTGAAATGTACAATACATTGTTGTTAACTGTAGTCACCCTATTCTTCTGTCAAACACTACAACTTATGCCTTCTGTCTAACTATATGTTTGTACCCATTAACCCCCTCTGTACCTCCCCCAACTCCCCTCCACACACACCTTTCCCAGGCTCTGGTTATGTCTTTCTACTCACTACCTCCATGAGATCCTCTTTTTCAGTCCCATGTATGAGCGAGAACATGTGATATTCGCCTTTCTGTGCCTGGTTTATTTCACTTAACACGATGTCCTCCAGTTGCATCCATGTTGCTGCATATGACAGGATTTCATTTTTATGGCTGCGTAGTATTCCATTGTATACACATACCACATTTCCTTTATCCATTCACTCACAGCTGGACACCTGGGCTAATTCCATATCTTTGCTATTGTGAATAGTGCTGCAATAAACATGTGAGTGCAGGTATCCCTTTGATACACTGATTTTTTTTCCTTTGGATAAATACCCAGTAGGAGGATTGCTGGGTTGTATAGTAGTTCTATTTTCAGTTTTTTGAGAAATCTTCGTACTGTTTTCCATAATAGCTGTACTAATTTACATTCCCACCAACAGTGTGTAAGAGTTCCCTTTTCTCCATGTCCTCACCAGCATCTATTATTTTTTGTCTTTTTCATAATAGCCATTCTAACTGGGGTGAGCCAATAGCTCATTGTAGTTTTGATTTTCACTTCCCTGATGATTAGTGATGTCGAGCAATTTTTCATGTACGTGTCAGCCATTCGTATGTCCTCTTTTGAGAAATGTCTATTCATGTCCTTTGTTGTATGGTCTATTTTTCTTAATATCAGCTTCATAAGCTCTAATTCATAGGCCATATCATTCACAGGTTTAAAGTGTAGAATCCAGTAGTTTCTAGTACATTCATAGAGTTGTGCAACCATCTTCACAATCAATTTCAAAACACTTCATCACCCCCCCCAAAGAAGGCCTATACCCATTAATAGTCATTCCCTGTTGCCCCCCAATCTTCCCAGCCCTAGACAATCACCAGTCTACTTTCTGTCTCTTATTCTGGAAATTTCTTGTAAATAGAATCATACAATATGTGGTCTTTTGTGTCTGGCTTCTTCGACTTAATGTTGACAAGGTTCATCCATGTTGTAGCAGGTAGCACTACTTCATTTATTTTTATTGCTAAATAATATTTCATTGCATGGATAAACCACATTTTATTTATTTGATCATCAGGCCATGGACATATGGCTCATTTCTACTTTTTGGCTATCATGAATAATGCTGCTATAAATATTCATATGCAAATTTTTGTGTGGACATATGTTTTCATTTCTCTGGGATATATTCCTGGAAACTAAATTGCTGGGTCATGTGATAACTCTATATTAAACCTCTTGAGTGACTGCTAGACTGTTTTCCAAAGTGACTGCACCATTTTATCTTCCCACCAGCAGCAGTGTACGTGAGTTCACTTTCTCCACATCCTCACCAGCACTTGTTATCATCTGTCTTTTTTATTATAATCATCCTAGTGGCTATGAAGTAGGATCTCATTTTGGTTTTGATTTTTATTTCCCCAATGGCTAATGATGTTTAGTATTATTTAATATACTTACTGACCATTATTAATTATTCTTTGGAGAAATGTCTATTTAGATCCTTTGCCCATTTTAAAATTAGGCTTTTTGTCTTTTCGTTACTGAGTCTTGGGAGTTCTTTATATATTCTAGATACAAGTCTCTTATTGAAGATATGATTTGCAAAACTTTTCTCCAGTTCTTTGGATTATGTTTTCTCTTTCTTGATGGTGTCCTTTGAAGAACAAAAGTTTTTAATTTTCATGATGTTTATTTGTCTTTTATTGCTTGTGCTTTTGGTGTTATATCTAAGAAACCATTGCCTAATCCAAGGTCACAAAGATGTATACCTACGTCATCTTCTGAGAATTTTATAGCTTTAGTTCTCACATTAGGTCTTTGATTCTCATGGTCTATTTTTAAAAAGCAAATTGTAGGCCTCCTTTGGGAGGATCGCTTGAAGCCAGGAGTTCCAGACCAGCTCTAGCAACATAGTGAGACTGTCTCTACAAAAAATAGAAAAATTAGCCAGACATGTTGGTGCACACCTGTAGTCCCAGCTAATCAAAGGGCTGAGGCAGGAGGATTGCTTGAGCCCAGGAGTTAGAGGTTACAGTGAGCAATGATGACGCCA
>CAUYSK010049287.1:0-56336 GCA_963575035.1 Avahi laniger
GACAACTCCCACAGTACATGAAACATTACCTGCACAGAATTCGCCTGTGTATAGGCCGATGTGTGGAATTCACCTATGCACATGGCAGGCACTTTCATGTTCCTGAGACTTTGTACCCACAGTTCTCTCTCCCCGAAGTGCCCTTTACACACTGCCTGGCACACACTAAGCACCAACAAAGCTCTAGCTAGTCCTCTTCCCTTCCTTTTCCCGCCTGGTGAGCTCCTTCTTACGGTTTTTTGTTTTTTTTTTTTTTTGAGACAGTCTCACTCTGTTGCCCGGGCTAGAGTGCCGTGGCGTCAGCCTAGCTCACAGCAACCTGAAACCCCTGGCTCAAGCGATCCTCCTGCCTCAGCCTCCTCCTTCTTACGGTTTAAAACTCTGCTGGAATAACTCCACCTTTATGAAATGCCACTCTCTCCCCAAACCCACGCCTGCCTGCTCACCAGTTAGCCACCTGCCACCCATTTTGGGACCTGTGAATCTACTGCCCTCCCAGCCCACCCCGTCCTGAGACCGAGCTCTTCCGCGGCAGTCACGGGCCATGTCTCTTTCACTCAGACCCGTGAGTGACACTCAGGACGGGCTGGGGAAAGGGGCCATTTGTGGATGAAGCTGGGCTGAGGCATACTGCAGGGGCCCAGGGCACTGCTGGACTGGTCAGAGTGGCCTGTCAGCTGGCATTTGTACAGAAATTCCAAATTGCTAAGGAGACTCCTGTTGTTTGCTGGGTTCCGCCCTGTCTGGCAAGAGCCAACCTTCAACCTCAGAGAGCATTATGGTGCCAGAGTGCTGTCTCGGCAGACCTTGGATGAATTATTTACTCTCTCTTTGTTGAGTGAATGCAGGCGTCTGTGTGGCATGTCCAATGCTGGGCACGTCCGAGGCTCGTCTCAAGATGCTTGAGCCAGAATTCTAGACCTAATGGCGGTGGGTTGCGGGGAGAGAGGAAAAGCCCAATGTCCCTAGCCTTGGCCAGACCTCCTGCCATATCTTTAGAGAAGGGGGCATTTTGTTCTCTCTGGCTCGCCCTTGCCGCCAGCCCCCTGAACGCCCCCTGCCTCCATCTCCACTGAAAAGGGACATTTTACATTTCCTTGCTGGGGTACCATTGTTCTCCTCTCTCCTTTCCCACCTCACCGTGCAGCTCCCATGTCAGGATCTTACATTCCTTCCACCTGCATTCCCGCTTTGGAAAACACCGAGATGAGAGCCAAGAGAAACGGTTTACCCGACGCTGCAACAGCTTTGAGTGGCATTTGTTGAAAGCACATGTCGGGTGCTTTCCTATGCCTTGGCTCACTTCTGGGTGGTCTTTGTTAAGAGAAGGGGCCTCTAGCCTTTCTAGGTAACACACATCCTTTCTCAGGCTCCCTGAACACATGAAGAAATTGAAGCAACTGGAAATAGCAGCTAATGGAACCTGAACTCACATGGCACCTAACATTCGTCCTGCCTGAATGATAGCGTGACTTGAGTTTCTCCAGGCCTCACCCACCTGTGAGTACCACTGTTGGGGTCATATTAGGGACAATGGCCTCCCATTGCTGACTCCTGCCCCTGAGACTTCATCCCCAGGAGCATTTCTCAGCCACTCACAAGTATCCCTCTTGTTCTTCCTCCCCCACCCCATATTGGCAATGTTTCCAGGTCACCTGGCAGCCTGAGGGGGAGATGTGACCGACACCTTACGTGCTCGTGCCTGCACCAGGAACACTTTCCCTCGATGAGGAAACTCTTTAGGTGACTAAATAGCATCGAATGCCCTGAAGTTCTCCCTGTGCAGGGAAGAGCATTCCCCTTCTTCATCCCTCTACCCCCCGCCACTGGCAATGGAAATGTCCCCTTGTGAAAACAGCTCTCTCAGCTTCTGCAGCCGAGGGAGCCCCTCTCTCTGTTGAGTTGTGACTCCTGGTCACGGGTGGGCTAGGCATAGATATCTGAAGCTTCCCATGTGCTGCCCACCTGACTTTGCCTTGTTCTGGCATGTGAGCAAAACCACCTCCCTGTCCTCATGCAAGGTGACTCCCCGAAGCCCCACATGACAGTTCATCAAATACACCCAGGCATGGCTGCAACCCAGTTTAGGCTCAAGTTGGGACACCATTAAATTAATACATGTTTTTTTCTGGTCTTTAAAATTTACAAAACCCATTCATATACATTACTTCATTTAATCCTTGAAACAGCCTTTTGAAGTGTGTGTTGTCTTTTTTCTCGTTTTAGGGGCAGTAAAATTGAAGTTCAGGCAAGTTAGGGAATGAGGACTTGGCTACTTAGTACGGGACAGAGCTAGGGATTTTCCGTCCTGCCATACGGAATCCTAGGCTCCCTCTGTTAGAAGATTATAACACTCAAGACTTAGATAGTCGAGGGAGATGTGGATTAAGTAACAATGACTGTGACTTCAAATCTGGAGTTGGAGGCAGCTGGCATCACCCAGAGGCAATTGAAATCTCTGATGCAGCAAAAACGAGAATTGTGCTGCCCAGACAAAAATGGCCACGGTGAGACTTTGCTGTTCTTCTAGCTGTTCTTTGCTTTCCCTGTGTGCTCCACAGCCTTTGGTTAGCACTTCTCTCACAGTTATTTTTGTGAGTCTCCTATCACGCTTGGTCTACTGGAGGATACTTGCAGGCAGAGATTATGACAATTTTAGCATTTTTACATGTCCCAAAAAAAGACCTATGAATATAGTAGCTGCTCAATGCATATTGGTGGAATGAAGGGCTACTTCTTAATGCCTTCCCGTCAGACTTCCAAGCAGGTAATTTAACTGTAGCAATTTCTTTCCTGTGAGTACATCCATCTGAGAGGGTGGACATGGTACACAGCCCAGCAGAATAACTCAAACCTCCTGCCTCAATTTCCATGCCTTTATGTTGCCCAGCCGTTCCCCTTTGGGACCACTGATGCATCTCACTTTCCGTTGCCACCCCCAGCCCCTATCCCTGTTCCTGAATCCAAACCAATTCAGGCAGGAACCACCTCCTCAGTGCCTCTGGTGGGACTTGGTGGCCAGACATCCACCTGAACTTGGGGTTTGATAGCTCAGCGACATGCTCAGACGGTCATGTTTCCCCAAGTGACATATTTCCTCTCTGTGGCCATTGGCAGCCCAGCCCACAGATCTGGCTTCTGCCTGATCTCTAGCTCACTTACCCAAAGGCACAGTCCCTTTTCAGGACTAGACACTGGCCCTGAGCTCAGCCTGGGACTGGGCCCCAACATGCTATGTGGCACTTGCCAGTCCTTGTGCCCAGGAGAGGAACCTGGATTTTTATATCAGTCCACTGCTGCCCACAGACAATTTGTCTACAAATAACCAACCACCTGGCTGTCTGCCGGCCTGTCTGGGGAGGGCAGATAGGATGCTTGGATTCCTCTGCATTCTTCTCCACCCGTTTGATTGCAACAGTTGCTTCACTCGCACCTGGGCTTGCTGTGTCCTTCAGTCTTTGTGCCTCACCCACCTGGCTACCAGTCTGATATTCGCCTTTGCAGCTGGGCTTATTCCTCCTCCCAAAGAGTCAGCTGTGTACATGCAGGGCCAGGATTCTGTTTCATCCTTTCTGCCTGCTCTGCATGGCTATAAGATGCCCGTGGTGCCTTCTGTATGCCTGAGCTAAAAATCCATTTGATTTCATCTTCATGTGCTCCTTAAGAGGTTTGGTGTGGAAGTTTCAAACTCATTAGATAAACTAAGGATTAATAGTTGGGGTGGTTTTTATTGATTTTGTCTCTATTATTATCAATTTTCCTGCTCACATACAGTCATATTTCAAATATTGCCTCCTTAGTACCCTTAAAATCTGTTTACCTCTCTGCATTTTCATTGCCGTTACTGTAGTGTAGGCTATCATCATTGTGGTATTCCCACAGTCTTTCATCTGTTCTCTACACTCAGCCCTCTCTGATCCACATTCCAAAATGCAACTTGAGTGATCTGATCATGTTCCTCTCTAATTAAAAACTTTTCAATAATGTCCTATTGCCTGAAGATGTGGTTCTCTGCCTTCTTGACATATGGCGCATACCTGAAGAAGGACATTCACATTCAGAACAAATTATGGGCACACCACATTATACACACTTTCCTGCATGACGGTTGTAACTCTGCCTCCCCTTTTCCATCATTTTAAAGTAAGTGAGGGAAAACAATGTAAATTTAGGCACATCATAGAATCTGATTTCATTTATATAAGAAATAAACTACTTGCAAATGTTAGTGCTTTACTACTATAGTGACAAATGACCACCTCATGGAACAGAGTAATGGGACACTGTTTGTCTGGAGACCTCACTGGAGGACGGGAGGACAAAGTCCTGTCCTTAACATGCCCACAAAGTCTGTCCTTCATGATCCATCCCCTGTCATTTCTTTTTCTTTTTTTTCATTTGTAACATTCTCTTAAGAGTGTATTATAAACCAGTTTCATAGGCCACAAGGAAATAAAAGGACTATATACAGCCTTACAGGAAACAGGAGGGAGCCAGGAGGGACAAGATGAGTCTAGGGCCTTGGTGGGCGAATTCCTGGGGGCAGAGGACCCTTGCATCCCTGGGGGAGGAGGCCGCATCCCTGGAGGGGGCATGCTCATCGGAGTCCCTCATCCAGGGGGGAATCCTCATTGGAAGGCCTCATACCAGGAGGTGGGCCCATCATGCCTGGAAGGGGTGCTCCTCCGCCCATAGGTGGGGGAGGACCCCCATGGCCAGTTGGGTACTGGGTCGGGGCCCCTGCAATACTGGCTGTGGCATTAGCTGTGGCGGCTGCCACAGTACCTCTTCCTTGCGGGGTCATCACTTGTTGGGCTGGCCCAGCAAGTCGCACAGGAGCCCTGGGCATGGGAACGCCAGCTGGGATTCCTCTGCCAGCATCGCTGCTGGTCCCTGGGCCCCCAGCAGCTCCAGCAAGGGGCACTCGGGCAATACCACTATCTTCAGGAGGAAGTCCCTCTCCCGTCATTGAGATCAAGCTCTCCCTCATAGCAACGCCAGACGGAGGACTTTTTCTGCTTGTTTGGAGTTCTCTGGCTTGACCGTTCTGAACTCTCAGTCACAAAGGATCAAATTCATATGCTTGTTGAAAGCCTTGAAGGTGCCAATGAAGACCCGGCCGTTCTCGGGAGGCACGTCATCCTGTAGTACACGGGCTGCCCTTGCCCTCAGTCACAGTGGCGGTTCTGATGGCTCCGATTCCCGCCGGGTTGTCCCCGCAGAGGCCCACTCGCCCACCAGCAGCCGAATTCCCACCCACGCTACCGGAAATGCAGCCGCGGGTAAAATGCCGGCGGGCTAGAAAGCCACTTCCGGTCCGGCCCAGAGCCCTGCCCCTGTCATTTCTGTCAGGACCGCTGGCATCACTTCGATACCACAGTGGTCTCCAGATAGCAGCATGATTTCTCTGACATCTGGACTTCCACAAACGTGGTCCCTCTGCTTGGAATCCTTTTCCCGGTGCCTCCCACTCCACCATCCAGGCCTTAGTTCGGATGCCGCTTACTCCAGAAAGCATTTCTCTGACCGTCCAGGCTGAGTGAAGTGTCGGTCTGTGAATTCCCGTGTTACCTTGTTCTTCTCTCTTACCACATTGAACTGCAAGTATCTGCCTGACATATTAAATCGTAAGCTCTCTGAAGGTAAGGACTATGCAATCTTGTTTGTTCTTGTTTACCCGGTATTTACAAGTATGCCAAGCACAGGTAAGGTTCTTAGCCAATAAATGAACGAATAACTGAGATTTGGTGTTGTTATGGGTTGAACTGTGTCCCCCAGAAAAGATGTGTGGAAGTCCTAACCCTTAGGACGTGGGGATGTGACCTTATTTGGAAATAGGGTCTTTGTGGATGTGATGAGCTTAAGATAAAGTCATACTAGATTAGAGGAGCCCTAAATCCGATGACTGGTATCTTTGTAAGATGAACGAAATTTGGACACAGACACACTAAGAAGAGAACAGATACATGGGCAGAAGGACAAAGGATCCTTTCCCAGGACCTTCAGAGGTAGCGTGTCCCTGCTCTGACACCTTGATTTTGGACTTCTGGTCTCCAGGACTATAGGAGAATAAATTCCTGTCATTTTAAGCCACCAAGTTTGTGGTACTTTGTTACAGCATCCAGAGGAAGCTAATCTGGGTGGTATGATGTGCCATATATATTGCAGTCGTAAGGGTGCAGGTTCCTTTAGGGAGGCGTCACACTTCTCTTGGCTGGATCTCCTGCACAGTCTTGGGAAACACACCTTGACAATCACCACTCCTGGGCTCTTTTAACATAATTGTTGGAAGATATGTAGTCATAGCTTTCTTAAAATAGCAGTAAATTGCAGTAGCATCCTTTTTTCTTTAAAAAAGTGATACACATTGGCTGAGATAAATTTATATTCCCATCTAGAAAAGTAGGTGAGGGGATGTAAAGTGAAGTATGGAAGAATTATGTTACAATTTGACAATAGAACAGGGTGAGGACCTCAGTCTTTAGAGAAAAAGGAAACATTGGGTTTGACAGATATCACCATAATTAAATATTATTGCTTTGTAAGGAGGCTGAGGGACTGGAGAGCTCAACACTTCCAAAAATCACCTCAATTCTATGAGCTATCTCCACTTGGCTTTCTAACAGACATTTCACATCTAACTTGTGCCAAATTGAACTTCTGATCGTCACTGCAGCCCCCCCCCCATCCCTCCTGCAAACCTGCTTCACTCAAAGCCATCTTCATTTCAGTTCATGGCAGCTTGCTCCTTCCAGCTGCTCAAGTCCCAAACCTTGAACTCATCCTTGTCTCTGTTTCTTTCACACCTCGAATCCAATCTGTCACACATTCTGGAGCTCCATGTTCAAAATAAGTTTAGAATCTAACCATTTTGCATTACGTTGTTATTTCACTGGTCATAGCTATCATTGTCTTTCACTTGGGGTACAGAAATAGCCTCCCAATATGTCTCCTCTGTTGCCCTCCTACTCTTCTCTTCTTCCTCTTTATTCTCAACACAATCTTCTGCTTCAGCCATGGATCCTAAAGTCTGCTAAAGGCTTCCCAATTTACTCAGAGCAACACTCAGGGCCCTCATCACAGCCTTCAAGAGTGTTAGCCCTTCAATTACCACTCTGATTTTATCTCTTATCACTTTCCCTTTTGGTTACTCTATTCTATGTGCTGACCTTGCCACTCCTTGAACATGTCAGACATGTTTCTGCCTCAGGGCCTTTGCACTGGTTGTTCCCTCTTCCTCCTTCTTCCAGATTTCTTCCCCCAGGAACCTGTATCAGCTTGTCCATCCTCTCATCCTTTGAATCTTTTCTTAAATGTTACTGTCTCAGCGAGGCCTACCAGGACCACCATTTTTTATTCTGCTCCCTACCTTGCTGTCTCTTCTTTTTTTTTTTTTTTGAGACAGAGTCTCACTGTGTTGCCTGGGCTAGAATGCCATGGCGTCATCCTAGCTCACAGCAACCTCAAACTCCTGGGCTCAAGCAATCCTTCTACCTCAGCCTCCCGAGTAGCTGGGACTACAGGCACGTGCCACCATGCCCGGCTAATTTTTTCTATATATTTTTAGTTGTCCGATAATTTCTTTCTATTTTTAGTGGAGACGGGGGTCTCGCTCTTGCTCAGGCTGGTTTCGAACTCCGGAGCTCAAACAATCCGCTCACCTCGGCCTCTCAGAGTGCTAGGATTACAGGCGTGAGCCACCGCGCCTGGCCTGCTATCTCTTCTAATCCTTTTTGCCCTGTTCTATTTCTTTCCTCATAGTGCTTCTCACCTTCTAATATACTGTAATGATTTATTTATTATATCTACTGTTTATTGGAAAGCTTTTAGCAAAGGATCTTGCCCAAAACAGTTTTTTAACAAAGATTAATTCTTGTTTTTGTCAGAGATGATGACTTAAAAAAATCTTTTAATTAGATTTGCTTTGCAAAAGGTAGAATGTACTTAAATACCATCTTTTAAAAATTATATTTATCAAGGTGAAAGTCACATAACAGAAAATTAACCACTTTAAAATGAACAGCTCAGTAGCATTTAGTACATTCACAGTGTTGTGTAGCATCTATTTTTGGTCATATGTTTATACATTGTGTAGCTACTTCCAAAATATATTTGAATCTGTTATATTCTTTAAATACAGTCTTCCAACCATTTCTTTTGTCCTTCAAATTTAAAGACAAAACATGAAACCACAGTGATAAAATAGATTGTCTGACCTCTAGCTATTTTGCAGAAGTGAAATCTCAAACCAGGCAGCATAGATATGGAGTTAAAAATAAATCCCTCTATGTTTATAGGTCTTAAAAAAACAAACCAACTCTCTGTGAATTCAATGGTTTTGTTAATTGTTTCAAGATGTTGGGTGTTTTAAAGTGTGTTGTAAAAGCCCTACATGATGACAAAACAAAACTCATTAGCTAGTACTTCTCTGTTGGGATTTTGCTTAATAATATAAAATGTAAAAGTTCATGGCAAGGCAATCTTACAGCTGCAAATTTAAACTCAGTATAATCAGAAAAGGGGAAAAAAACAGACATAATATTGATACATCCTTGCTTTGCTGAGCTAGATCTGTGAACCATATATTTCACTGACTTCATTCTCTCCTTGTTCCTTCAGAGTGCTATAAAGTTAATTCAAGAAAATTTCTGGAAGGATATAGAAGAAATTGTTAACAGGCTTTTTTCCCCCTGTACAGAGGGGCTCTAGGAGGAAGATATTTTATAATTACCTAACATACTTCTTTATACTGTTGGAACATGGCAGCTCCAGGTTCTCACTCTTGGAAGGAAACTAACTGAAGGGAAATACTGTCAAAGGGCCTAGGGGTCAAACTTCTCAGTCCCTCAAGTTCCTCTCAGATATCCCCATTCCAATAACTAGAACCCCAGTCCTTTTCCCTAAAACCATTTGTGTTGGGGGACATAAAGCACTGTCTTTAAGCAGAAAAGGCTTTATGATAAGGTTGCATATTTTTATGTTTAATTTATATTAAGCATAAATTTGTATTAAAATAAAAACTCATACTGTCTTATCTTTACTATTTTGAACTAGAAGAAATCATTCAGATCATTTTAGAGCAGTGGACACCTTCCCCCAAATAGAATCTATATATCTATGCTATGGTTTGAATGTAACCCCTCCAAAATTCAGGTGTTGAAACTTAATGGCCAATGTAATGGTATGAAGAGGTAAGGCCTTTAAGAGATGATTAAGTCATGAGGGCTACTCCCCTCATGAATGGGATTAAGACCCTTATAAAAGGGGCTTCACACAGCATTGAGTTTGCTTGCCCTTCCACCTTCTGCCATGTGAGGACTCAGTGTTCTTCCCCTTGGAGGATGCAGCAACAAGGCACCATCTTGAAAGCAGAGAGCAGTCCTCACCAGACAACCTAACCTGCCAGTGCCTTGATCTTGGACTTCCCAGCCTCCAGAACTGTAAGAAAATAAATTTCTGTTCTTTATAAACGACCCAGTGTCAGGAATTTTGTTATAGTAGCACAAAAACAAACTAAGACAATCTATCTCTATCTCTATCTCTATCTCTACCTATATCTCTATTTCTGTATATCTCTCTGTCATCTATATAATCTCCCTTTCCTTCTATGAAGTAGAGATTAGACATGAGTGTTTTGAAGACTATGGTTTCAGAAGTGCCATTTGTTGTTGTTTGCTTGCCTTTTTTTTCTTTAACCATCCTTTGATTTTTCACTGGCCATAAAACATTTTTCTGATGGTACTCAGTCCAGTCATTAAAGACTTTGATGGGGAAGGGAAGAAGGAGTAGACCTTCTGGTGTGAAAAGATGGAAAGGAGATAGAGAGAAAGAAAGAAGGGCCATTGGCCCACAGTCATAAAAGTGGATCAGTAGTGGGGCCATCGCCTGAATAATCTGGACAAGTGAGTTGAGAGGGTGTCTGAGATGAACCTTGTCTTTGTGCCCTGGAGTCATATTGGATCGGAAACTTTGCCAGCTGACTGTGTAGCTTTCGCAGGATTGAAAACCTTCTGATTGCGCTTCTGAAGATCAAGTGCCAAAAAGTGAAAACTTTCCATGATAATGACCAGTCTATCCAAGATAACTCCAGTGGGTTGGATGGTTTGCCATGTCTGAAGTAGAAGTTACCATGCCCCTAAGCCTCAGTGCCTGGTCCTGTCCCTGGAAATGGAAGACAACTGGTAATTGTTTGCTGAGTGGATGAATAAATTAGTGAATGGCTGGAGTTGAAGCAGAACCAAAGTCTGATTTATTTTTGATTCATCTTTGTAACACTCATAGCACCTGATATACTGGGGTTTTTTTTGTATATGGTAAGTGCTCAGTAAGTATTAACAGAATAACCCTCGTTCCAAGCATTGTGCTTTTTAAATGACAGAATCAATAAATAGCACAATGGTTTCCAAAGTAGAATGCACAAGACAATCTACTGGAGTGTGAAAAAAATGTTATGACCTCTATATGTATTTATCTAAAATATAAGAAAAATTATGTTATGAATATATAACACATAGGTCCAATGTCGAGTGTAGTTCACAAATACTCTGAGGGAATAGCGAGGCTTCCACAACACAGAGGGCTCCACAATGTTGTCTTCTTCTGGGTGTTGGCTGTCAGCATTCCGTGATTTATAGCAGTTTACGTGGATCTATGTGGATTCTGAGAATAGTATATTATCTAGTTTGAACTAAAGCAAACCTCACAAAATAAGCAAAAGTCTTAAAAAGATATCTATAAAGAAATTGTGAATTTAAGACAATACCTAAAATAGAAGCACAAGGAAACAAAGAGAAAATGGCAAAAACAAACACTGCTACTCCTGTGATGAGCTATTTGTCAGCCGCATTAAGAGATAAAACAGTGATGGTCTAGTCAGATCTGACAAGAAGTGGACCAAAAAATGAGATATTTTCACGGACCCTGTTTGAACTATGGATTTAAGTCTAATAGCATTGACAATGAACATTTCCCCAAAACGTATCTCGTGCTAGAGTTTTATGCGTGAAATTGTTATGGTCATCATGACGTTTAGAAACAAAGCATCAGAGTGCGAAGGCAAATCGTTATAGCTTTTTAACGGTGATGTTTTAGTCGGGCAATGCTCAATTTCACTGAACATGATTTCACTAATTTATGGTTTGTACTTAGGAATAGAGATTAAAAAGCTACATACTATTAGGGAAACACTTGTTCTTCTGTCATGGTAAAAAACTGGCTGAAATAATAAGCAAAAATGTGTTCCTTTGTCAGCAAGTATCATTGAAAGATGCACAGAAAATGTTGCTGAATATCTGAAGAAACAAGCATTAAGATAGATTTGACATTGTGGGAAGTTTCTGATGTGATTGGATTGGATGAAAATACAGATGTTTCTAACTTTTCCCAGTTTATGATATTTGCTAGATTTATTTATTTATTTATTTATTTTTTAGAGACAAGAGTCTCACTCTGTTGTCCCAGGCTGAAGTGCAGTGGCCCAATCATAGCCCACTGTAACCTTGAACTCCTGGGCTCAAGGAATCCTTTCACCACAGCCTCCTGAGTAGTGTGCACTACCAAGCATGGCTAATATTTTAATTTTTTTTTTTTTGTAGAGATGGGCTGTCCCTATGTTGCTCAGGCCTGTCTTGAACTCCTGGCCTCATTTGCTCCTCCTTCTTTGACCTCCCAAAGTGCTGGGATTACAGGCATGAGCCACTGAGCCACCACACCTGGCCTCCAAACTTTATGATGGTCTATAGCAGAAGTTGGCAAACGTTTTTTGTAAAGAGGAAGATAATTAATATTTTAGGCTTTTCAGGCCATATGGTCTCTATTACAACAGTTCAGTTTCCTACTGTGGGGTGAAAGCAACCAACGACAATATGTAAATCAATGAGCATGATTGTGTTCCAATAAAACTTTATTTATAAAAACAGGGATTGAATGAATATGATGCAAGGGCCATAGTTTGCTGACCCTGGTTTTATAATAAGATGGGGTAGCCATGAACACAGAGGTTCATTGTTTGTCTTGTGTCAAAGCACATAAAAAAGTTGTTGATGTTAAAGACAAATCTGCAATTTATTGATCTTGTATGTGATGACAAATTGTTGTCAGTAGTATGTTACCTAGCAGATAAATTAAAAGAAAAATAGCACAGATTAAAAAGCTTGTTTCTTCAAGGTAAAAGTGACATTTGGTAATGAGAAACAAATTGGTTTTTAAAAGAAACCCAGAGGACACTTTTGAAAATGGCTCTTGGGGAATGTCTCTATTGTAATATTGTTTAGTTGTGGAAATTATATATGTTTGTCACTTGCATGCTTAAATTACTTGGAAAAAGAATTTTCTAATATGTTTAATAATCTTACAAAGAATTTTAGTGCATTTTGAACCTAATTGTTAAAAAATATAAATATACAATCCTGTCTAATTTGTTTGCAGGAATAATTTTTTGGCATCAAGAATGATGGAGATTTATTGGCCACACTTCAACAAAAACCTCTGTATAAATGGCGGATAGGATTAACGAATGGGCATTATGATTTAGTAAGTGCAGCCAAGCAAGAGACTTCTTTTCATTTGATTTCATTTGGAACTTCCATGTGAGGTTCTTTTTCCAGCTATGGCAACCATTAGAATTAAGTGTTGATATAAACTGAGCTTAGATACAGGCCTTCAAATTGCTGTGGCACAAAATATTAAGCCAAGATTTAAAAAATAATAATGAAGCATATTCAGACACATTGCTTACAAGTTTTTTTTGTTCTAGAAAATGATAAAATAAATATTCTTTAAAGATTTTATTTCTTTTCTTGCTTTTAAATGTCTCTTATGTAAATTTTAACATGTAAAGTAGCACATGTACATTACATAAATAAATAAATATGCACATGTTAGAGTCTGGATGCTGAACTTTTTATTTTTTTAATTCATAGTGATATATTATCCAAAGAGTCCAGAGACTGTTGTTTGGGATAGGGAGGTAGTGTGCATAGGAGTACCTTGGTGGGCCTTGGAGCCACACAGATCAGCTGTAATTAATAATAGTAACTACCATTTAATGGTCATTCCAAAGGTTAGGCATCATGTCGGCTATGTTGCAGAAATTGTCTCATTTTGTCCTGTCCAAAACCATACGTGGGAGGGATGACATGGCTACATTTCTTTTTTTCTTTGCACCCAGCATCTTTCCCAAGATGCATTGTGGCAGACTAGGTCTTCTGCTTGTGTGAGCCCCTTGGCCCTCAGATTCTCTTCAACTCTAACATTGCTGCTCTAAAATCGGGCTCTAGACTCCCAGGATCTAAAAGGCATTTAAGGGGATTCTGTTTCACCCACTGCACAAAAGGAAAAAACCCATAAAATCACCTCTTAATGTATTATTATAGTCAACTCTCAAGTCAGTGGGGGTGTTGGCAAGTAAGGATGAAATGGCAGGTCAGAAAAATCTAAAACCACAGTTAAAACAATATCATAGTCAACTCTCCATTATTTGGAGATGGTTAATACAATTAGAGTGTTGGCTAGACCTGGGAGGGGTTCATTTTTCCAGTGAAGCTGGGATTTTGGAGGGGCCAGATCAAGTCCATACATCCAGGGAGGCTCAGCAGGCAGCAAGACCCCTCTTGTCCTGCCCCTTGTTGGAGTAGGGAGGCTGATAATCTGAAATCATTATTTGTTGCCTAATCGCCAGCCCTGCAGGCTGGGGAGGCCTGTCCCCCTCAGACCTCTGCTGCACTTTGACCACCATTACTAGTGTGGACTGAACATTACTGTTTTATAGACGAGAAAACTGAAGCTCAGAGAATTAGGTAAATTGCGTACTGACAGAAAGCTGGTGTCAGAGTTGGGGTTGGGAGCCAGGTCTGGCTTATTCCAAAGCCTCTGTGTCTTCCACTGCCTCCCTACCATTTAACTTGTGGAGTCAGGTCCTTCGTATTGTGGCAGAGATATTTTTGGATGGAGGCTCTTCCTTCTTGACTCTCAAAACATACTATATCAGCAGATGCCAATTATGTTTATTCCAGATGACACTCCCGTGCTTCTCCTTTTCTGCGACTTTGCGAGTCGTAAGGGACTTTGAAAATCATCCATTCCAATGCTCTAATTTGCAATGAATAAAATTAATACCCAGAAAGAGTAACTTCCCCTAGTTCCCCATGGTAATTAGTGATGGCCATAAACCCGCTCTATGTGAACTTTTGAACTCTGCACATATTGGGAAAATAGATTCCAAAATATAAATGTACGTGATTCAGCTTGAGTTTTCAAACATCCATAATTGAGCACCAGAGTTATAATTTTCTTAAAAAAAAAATAGGCTGAAGCATGGTTTTCCACCAAACTTGGTTGAAACTTTAAGCCTGTTTGGAGCAACAGTTATAATGTACTAATCCTGGGTTTGTTCTTGTTCTTGTTTGCCTTGACTTGAAAAGATGAGCACGTGACTCCCTAGAGTTTGAAAGCTCTTCTGATGCTTTCAATAATACAGCATGTAGAGCGTCTATTTTAGGAATTTTTCTGGTCATGAGGCAGTGAATAACCATCACTAAACCCTTTCCTATTTCTATCTCAGATTGAATTTCTAAAAAACTCTGATTAGTTTTTTTTTTATCTTGCACCTGAGCCTGTAGAGTTACACCAGGCTTCTGACTTGCCCTTTCTGCTTGTTATATATAATGAGTAAATTCACTAAATAGCAGCTAAAGCAGAAATGTTTTTTGTTGCTTTCATTCATTTATTCCAACACAAATATATAGAGTACCTATAATATGCTATGCTCTGTGCTCATCCTTACCCTTGACAGATTCATGGTCTAAGAGAGGAAATAGATTTATAAAGACATATGATATTTGAAAGGACCCATGATGACTGTTGTCACAGAAGTGTATGGGCACTGGGAAGCTTCTGTTTGTCCAGAGGAGTGGGGAAGACATTGGAGGAAGTGACATTGATCTGGGTATTAAAGGATGAATAGGAATTCATCAGGTGGGGAAGAGGGGAAGGTTATTTCAGAGGCAAGAGCAGCACAAACAAAGGTAGAGAGGAGTGGATCTCCATTGGCTCATAAATTCTCAGTGGCTGGTGATGTAAATGTGAATGACTGATATTTCAACATATTGAGGCCCATGAAGACTGATTTCAAGCTTTTAAAATCCATTTTTAAAAATTAATTTTTAAAGCTAAGTTATAATTATTGTTTGACTTTGCTGGCTATCATTTATTGGGCCATCTATTATGTGCTCTTAACTATGTTAGGTGCTTTAAATATTTAATCCTCATGACAATTCTATGATGTAGGTACCGAAGAGGAAACTGAGCATTACGGAGCTTAAATGCTTTGCCAAGGTCTCAAAGCTCCTAAGAGACCAAGCAAGATTTTTGTTCAGCAAACATACTTGCACTCACTGAAGTCATTTTATTTTTAACTGAAATAATAGTCTCTACTATAAAATATAAAACAGATCTTTAAGAATGATTTATTGAAGGAAATTTAGATTATTACATAAGAGTATTTAAAAACAGCTCATCTAGCCTTGATGTATAGATCAAGAAAGTTGCCTGGAGAGGTTAGGTGACATGCCCGTCACACGGCCAGTTAGGGTAGCAGCTGGTACTTGCTCCTCTGCTTCTGTCGACACTGGATGCCAATTATGCACCTGGGAGATATAAAAATGAATAAGAAATAGTGCTTGCAGAAAAGCTCAGTAACTTTCCCAGAGTCACAAAGCTCGTGAGAAGCAGAGCTGGCATGGAAGCGGTAGTCTCGCAGTCCATGCTCTTGGCTTTTCTCCTACAGAGGAGTGGAGATGTAGATGGGATGGGCTGCCTCACTTGAATTCTGTCATTATTTGCTTAAAAACCTGCTAAAGAAATTTCTTAAACATATTTAGTGCCTTTATGTGCCCCATCTGTAGTCACATTTGCCTAACATGTCACCTTTTATAAAATAAATGAATAAGCTTGACTTTCATGGCACTTCACAACCCGGGAGGTGCAGGCAGGGCAGGTTTTGTCATGTTTATTTACAGATGGGGAACTGCGCTAAAGGAGTTGTTCAGCTTTATGTAGCTCTATGCAGAGATGAGATTAGAATCCATGCAAGAGCTAGTAATCACTGTCCTCAGGATATTTACATGATAGGCAGAGGCAAAATCATGTCTTCAAATGAAAGGCAAAACATGATGTGTTTTCTAAGAGGTACAGGGCAGGATGTTTGGAGGTGTAGAGGAGAAGTAAATCATGCCCTGAGGGCTTTCTGCTACAGGGGAATATGAGCTGGCTTATAAATATGGAAGAGATAAGGACAGGTGGTAATAGTGAGGAGGGCATTCCTTGGGAAGCATGAACTGAGACCTGGGATGTGAGCTTCTGTTTCCTCCTCCACTCCTGGCAGCTGCTTCATTCATCACTGTATTTGAAGACTCAGCCTGTCCAGACCAGTCTGAGCAAGAGGCAAGCGGCTTGGCTTACCCTTTTTCAGATCTGAAAGTTTTCATAATGTTCCTGGGCTCCCATGAAACTTCTGAAGCCATGGCCCTTTTTGCTCTGGTTTGTGCTGTCCTGGTTATCTGACCACCCTGTACCTGTAAGCTGCCTGCGTTGTCGCCTGATATCTGTGACCTTGCTGTTTTATGAACACACACATGGATGAGGTTTCCTTCCATCACCACCAGACACTGTCCACTGTCCACTCAGGTGACCCCATGTAGTTAATTACTTGGGTAGCTCTGAGCTGCAGCCCACCTTCCAGACCTGTCTGCTCAAAACACTTCAAGTGCTTAATGCCATCTGCCTGAGAGCTTGGCAGGGAAAGGGAGCTTCATAATGGCTGCAGTACTAGACACATTTTCTGGACTGTAAGCTCTCAGAGCAGAGTTATGAAAGCTAAGAAAGCTTACTGCTTTCTGAGTCCTCCTAGTAACCCAGTGTGAGGAATATAAAGGAACTCACTGTGCATGCAATAATGAAAGGAACAATAGGACATAATGCTAGAAGAGTAGGTAAAGGGTATCTGAAACAAAGACTTGTTTCAGGTATGTCCCAAAGGACACTTTTCAGAAAACAGAAGCCTTCTTCACAACTGAGGTTGACAGATTCACTAATGGGAAAGAAGGAAACTAATAAAGAAGAGAAACAAATGAACTTTATTGGTAGTCCTTTATTTGGTAAGGTTTTATCTGTTATTTATTTTGATCATGGACATTATAGACCAAGAACTGAGACCCAAATATGTTAACTGATTTCTTTAAAATTGTGCAGTGAGTCAGTGGTAGAGCCAAGATTTCGACTGAGCATGTCTGATCTTACAAGTTCTTGTTCCCTTCAGCTAGAGTAAAAAACATCATAATTTATGGGTTTCAAATAGAGTACTCAGAATGGTTTTGCCTAAGTAATGGGAAAAATGGTCCAGCTCAACAAAAATTTAGAAGCAAAACACAAAAGGATCAAACTATTTCCAAGTAATTTAATGACATTCCTGAATAAAGCTCAAGAATATTTATAGAACTACAAAAATATCCATTGTTTAACAAGGTACAATTCACAATATCTGGCACCTAATCAAAATTTACCAAGTATGCATAGAAGCAGGAAAATAAATATTACTCATAAAGAGGAGAAAAATTGGCCAATCAAAACTGACACAGAATGACACAGGTGATAATAGTATTCATAGACAAGGATATTGAAAGGATATTATAATTGCTTAAGAAGCTAGAATAAAAAAAATTTGATCATATTAAATAGAGACATTAAAGATGTAAAGAATACTCAAATGTAACTTCTAGAGGTGAAAATTATGATAACTGAGATAAAAACACATTGTATGAAATTAATAGCAGATTAGACATTGCTTAAGAATAGATTAGTGAACTCAAAGATATAGCAGTACAAAATATCCAAAATGAAACACACAGAGGAAAAAAAAGACTGTAAAAAAATCTATTACCCACCCCCCACCACAGAACATCAGTAAACTGTGGGACAAATTTAAACACATGTAACTGAAGTCCCCAAAGGAGAGAAGTGCCAAAGTGTGTCTGGTTTTTTAACATCCTCAGCTGAAGAAGACTGAAGAAAAAATATTTAAAGAAATAATTGCTGGAAAATTTCCAAAGTTGAAGAAATTTATAAACCAAGAATCACAAGAATCTCAATGAACCTGAAGAAAACTATAGCAAGGCATAGCATAATTAAAATAACTTAAAACCTGTGACAAAGAGAAAATCTTAAAAACAGCCAGAGAAAAAGATAATTATGTACAGAGGAACAAAGGTAAAAAGATGATAGACTTATTGTAAGAAATAATGCAGGCAAGAAAACAGAGAAGCCACATCTTTAAAGAACTAAAAGGAAAAGAAAACTATTAACCTAGAAAATATACTCAGTGAAAATATCTTTCAAAAGCAAAAGCAACATAAAGACCTTTAAAAATGTGTAAATGCTGAAAAAATTCAACATTAGCGGGCCTGCACTACAATGAATGTTTTAAAAAGTGCTTCAGGCACTAAGTAAATGATAACCGTGTGGAAATCTGGATCTATACAAAGGAATGAAGAGCACTAGAAATGGGAAAATATAAAAGATATTTATTCTTGTTATTTAAATCATTTAAAAAGATAATGGACTATGTAAAGAAAAAAACCATTGCATTTTAGGATTTAAAATATAACAAAAAGTAAAATATGTAACTATAGCAGCACAAAGTTCAGGAAGAGAGAAATGAAAGCATATTGTGTTAAGTTTCTTATATGCAAATCGATATAATATCACTTGAAGGTAGACTGTGACAAATTAAAGGTGCACACTGTAAATTGTAAGATAACCATTAAAATAATGCAGCAAGAGTTGTAGCTAATAAGCCAACAAAACAGATACAATGGAATCATTTAAAAAAAAAATCAGTGAATCCAAATGAAGGTAGAAAAAGAGGAAAAAGCAAACAAAGCACTAATGAGACAAATTGAAAGCAAATAGAAGATGGTAGTTTAAAACCCTACCATATCAATAATAACATTAAATGTAAAGAGTCTAAACACCCAAATTAGAAGACCGACTTTGTCAGATTGGATAAAAAAGCCAATCCAAACTATATGCTGCCTACAAGAAATCCACTTTAAATATGAAGGCATACATATTTTTAAAGTAAAAAGATGGAAAAAAATATGCATTTTATCACTATCGAAAATGCTGAAGTGGCTAACTTAATGTCAAACAATGTAGATTTTAGAGAAAAGAATATATTACCAGGGATAAGGAGGATCATTTCATAGTACAACAATAAAAAGGACATAGTAACCCTAAAAGTTTATGCACCTTGACAGAGCTGCTCTGGGTACCCCTGGAAACCTCAACCCCTGGGCAGTGTCCTAGAGGGATTCCTTCCCAGGATTCCCAGGTCTCCTGGGAAGTCCCTGACCAAGGAAAATGAGGAGCACAGTTGTTTCTGACCTCATTTTCATTAGGTGTTCCCTTCACCATAGTGTAGTGACGGTCTCAGAAGGATCAGTTCTCTGTCCTCCCCTCAGCTCCTGGATCGTATCTGAGTGTTAATCTTTTGGGCTTTCCTCAGGGCAAGATTGAAAGGGTCTTAGTGACTCATACCAGCTTTCCCAGGACACTAGCTTGGCCTTAATGAAAACACTTTTACTCCATTGCATTTAGGATAAAGACAAAATTCCTTAATCTAATTTACAAGGCCTTTCATGATCTCCCATTAATAGGCACATGTAAAAAACTTAATAAATATTTGTTGTATAAATATATGAAAACATCCAAATAGAAAGACGAAATACAGCTGGTCTTTGCTCACCTATCCCATTCATCTCTCACTGGGTGCATCTCCCCCTGACATGCTATATTGTAGCCATACTCAACCTTTCAAATTTCTTAAAACCTCTATGTTTTCTTTAGTCTGCTCTCACACATGCCATATTCTCTTCGTTAAACATTCTTTCTTGCTTCTCCACACTCAACACACACACATACTCCCTACCTTCCACTTCCCACCCACACATATTTGCTTGAATAACTCCCACTTATTCTTTGGGATTCAGCTTAAAAGACACATCCTCTAGGTAGATTTTCCTACCCCTTTAGAGGAACTGGTCCTCCTATGAGCTTCCATCATTCCCTGTATTTTCCATTTGTAACAATTATCATTTTGTGTTGTAGTCATTTAATTGTCTATCTTACCTGTTGGATTGAAGCACAGGGGCTCAATAAATTGCTTTTTAAAAATTAATGAATAAATTAATGAAAGCTTCTACACACAAAAGGAAACCAAGGCTGCCCCACCCATCCAGGCAGGATGCCCCAGTTGGGCAGAGAGAAAGAAGGAGGAGCTGAGCCCTGATCTGGAGCCTGGCATGAGGTTTCTGGGGAGGGGTATTTTTGTGTATGGCCTCAGGTGGTTCCTTTCCAATGACTCAGGCTTTTCAGGGAATGTGAGGAGAGGGGCTGTCATACTAAAATGGGCCACCTGCCTTGGAGGGGACTAATAAAATATCCCTTCAAGGTCTGGCTGTCCAAGGTGTGGCTGAAAGAGCTGGGCCCCATATCTCCCCACTCTGTGACAACTTTTGAGGGTCTGAGAGTGGAACAGCATCTGCGAGGGTGGGAAGGCACACACTGAGCCAACTCCAGGAGTTTCGCAATGGCATTTGCCACAGCATCAGGAAAGCATCCACGGCCACTGAAGTAGGTTCATGAAGAAGAAGTAGTTTCCAATATAGTAACAGGCAAAGGAAACTTCTAGAAGCCCATTTATTTATGCTCATTGTCTTTCTTTTCAAATTTAAAGACATTCCATTGAAGAGAACTTCCAGAAGATGTGAAGAAAAATTTTGGAAAAAGGGGTTAAGAAGGCAATTGTGGTTTGGAATTTGCTGACTCAGGTGTCACACTGACACCCCTTCAGAGGAGGCAGCATTTCCCTGACCCTGGAATTTCTCTCTGGCCATCAAGTTCTGACCTACTTGCTCTGCCCTTCTTCCGGCCCACAGGAATTCCAGCAGTGGTCTGCTTTCTCCTGATCCTGTTCTTGATGTTTGCAGAGCTCAGCCCATCTCCCTGGCCTCTATTGTAGGCTATGAAACCTTATTTTAAGCAAAATGAGTATTCCTGAAAAATTATGGGTAGATCAAAATATTTTTGAAAAGCAATCAGGAAAAAAACCTCTTTCTGCAAAGTGAAACTTGTTTGTAAAGAATTATGACCTAATAGATCTGTTCATAAGTCCAGCTTTTCTTATGCATGGCTAACTTAAAGCTAAAAAGATAATTTTTACAATTTTCAACATCACCCCCTTAACACATGATAGATTCCATTTGAAAATGTCTTCACTGAGAGGTTGCAGGTTCTCTGATAGTAATAACTCAACATACTTTCCTGAATATCCTGTCTTTGGGCCCCACCACAGCCCCACGAAGTAGGAAGGGAACAGAGACTCGGAGGGATACAGTGATGTGCCTATGCTATGACTCTGAAATGCTACAAGAGGTTTCTGTGATTTTTTTTAAATTTAGGAGTAATATAATTTAAATAAATTTATTTCTTGTCTGGATTGAGGGGCCTCAATCCAGGTATGCAAAGGTTATATTTCTTCCTCCATTTATTAGAAGAAATGATTTTGTTCACATTATTAAAGGCAGTATGATGTAATGGCAAGTGCATTGAACTTGGAATCCAGAACCCTAAAGTCAAATCTCAGCCCTTACTGTGATTTTGGGCAAGTCACTTAAAGATGAAGGGAGAAGAAGAAAAATACCATTAACTGTATACTTGCCAGGTGCCCAGTGGTGAATTATCCATTATCTCATTTAATTCTCTTCTATGAACTAGGTATCATTATTCTCATTTTATTTTAATTATAAAAACTAAACCATAGTCTTGGCAATTTTTTTTTCAAGTAGAACAGAAGAAGTGAAAATTGGAAGGTTTTTCTACCCCAAACGTAGTATGACCACAATAATCAGTTTCTTGGATAACCTTCTAGAAATGTCCCATGCTCAAAGTATTTTGGAGAGGGTCTCAGGGAGAGAGAAATGATTGAAGCTTGAAAATTGCTGGTGAGAAATGGACACGTTTGTATAGGGAACCCAGGGGCCTTTGGGGAAACAAAGGATTCAGAACCTTCCTATCTAAGAATTAAAATTATTAGAAGCTATTGGGCTGCACCTGATTAGTAGCGAAGGACATGGACACTTCTAGGATAAAATCCAGCAGTCACAAAAGAAAGAGGTGGACCACTGGGCTGAAGGTGGTAGGTAATGATGATTTGGGTCTACAAGCCAGATTCTTCCATTTGCCCTTTTCCCACCCTGATCTCAGCTCCAAGGGGCTGACCTGTATATAACACCTCGGTGGGCTTCCTTGCCTTCTAGCTTCTACTCTGTTTTGGAAAATGAAAAGGTCCAGCAGGAAATCAGAGGAGGGGATGGGAGAGAAATCTGGATATTTATTTTTCTGGTTCACTCCCTGCAGTGTTACCTAGGGCTGGCTGTATCTCTAGACTGAAGAACACTGTTCCTCTCAAAGTGGACTTCCCTACATGACTGTCTCTATTAAGATTCCTTCCTCTCATCTTATGGTCGTGGAGGTGGTAACATTCCTCTGTTAATAGTCTGTGGTTATTCCACTATCCCTTGTGGGTCCTCTACATCCACTTCTTATAAATGCTCACTTACTAAAAACTCAAATTACTCTAATTTGAAAGCACCATCTATTTTCTGTTGTGATCCTGATTGATACAGTCAGTTCAGTGGCAGATTCTAGAATCTGTCCCAACCTACCTGTCTTGGTGGCAGCTTTAAATCCTGGGGAAATGGCTGGAGGACTGTTTTGAAGGCCTTATAACATTGGAAGCATAAGGCAATTTTGCTATGGAGCGACCTCCTCCAAATATGATGCAGAGAGAAGAATCATCCTCCCTAGCTTTTGAGGAACAATGTCTTCTGGGCAAAAATTCCACCAGCTATGCTGGCAGCAATTGGAAGCAAAAGCTCAGCCTCAGCCACATGGCTTCAGATTTACCAGGCAACAAGAATATGTGCAATCCTGTGCCTACTATCTATTGCTGCTTATTAAACATTTCCAAAACAAAGTAGCCAAAACAGCCATTTTACTACCTCTCATTGTTCTGTGGGATTGTTCCGGGCTCAACAGGAAGGTTCTTGCTTGTGGTCTATCATACAGTTGCGATTAGATGGTGGTTGGAACTGGAGTTATCTGAAGGCTTGAGTGAGTTGGATGTCCACATGGCTTCTTCGTTCTCATGTCCAGCAAATTGATGCTGGCCATTGAATAAGAACAAAGCTGGAACTGTCCATCAGGGGCTTGATTTTCCTCCACAGGGCATATTCACACAGGTAGCTTGGACTTCCTTATAGCGTGGCGGTTGCAGAGTAGTTGAATTCTAACATGAAATCTGGCTTCCCCCAAAATGCATTTTCCAAGGGAGCCAGATGGAAGCTGTATCATTTCTTGCAACCTAGCCTTGGAAGACATACAGTATCACTTCGGCCATATCTATTGGTCAGAAATTAGTTCTAGGCCTGCCCAGATTTAAGGGAGGAGAGTGAATATCCAGAGCCATAGATTATTGGGAGGCTATCTTTGGGGACTAACTACCGTAAGCTCCAGGAGTAGTTATTCTAGCACGTGTGGTGGCAGCAGCAAGGATTGGAGGAATCCGTTTGAACTGCCATGGCTTCTCCTGCAAACAAGACTATAGCCTTGAGAACAAACAGAACTGGCTCTTAATTGCATCCACATACCTGCAGGCTAGGGTCCCCTTGGAAAATCAGGAAAGGGACTGGACTGGGAATCTTACAAATCTGGGAGCTTAAGTGTCCTACTTTGTGATGCATTGCATTGAGGAGGCAAATGTACCCCAGTTTTATATAAATGAGAAAACCGGGGCTCAGGGAAATTAAATAAGCGGTGGTATCACGATTCAAACTAGGTCTGGCTACTGCCAAAAACTCTTACCATTAAGCTAGGGGTAGATTACTTAAAACGTCTACAGGGGCCAGAGAAGTTCAATAAACACATCAAGCTAGAATAAGACAACTGTCAAGAAGCAGCTTATATTGCAGCCAAGCTGAACACCTGCCTAAAAAAAGCTGCCTCTTAACACACTTGTAGACAAAACCAGACTAAAACAAAATTCAGCCTGAAGACAGTGGTGTAGGTGGCATAAATGGTGCTTGCAGACGGTGGAGATGTGTTTGTGCCTTTACTTCCTATGATTGGGGCTAGACTTTACAAAGACTGCTGTTGTCACCAATTTCTTATGGAGTGGAACATAGAGATGTAAGTTCTCTGCTCAAAGGCTGTCAATTTATAAACTCTGCACTAAATGCTACTGCTACTTTCCCAAACATATTAGTTCATTTAATCTTCACATAGCTTCGTAAGTCAAGTATTACTCTCTCTACTTCACCCTTAAGGAACTGATTGCAGAGAGGTTGTACAATTTATGCAAGATCACAATGTTAGAGCCAGAATTCAAAGCCAGGTATACATGATCCAAAGTCCTGATTTTTTTTTCTATTCCAAACACTGTCTTCATTACTTAACCTCTCTTCTTTGTTTGCAAAATGAGGATAATAGTACCTGCTTTGCCTATCTGAAAAGGCCATTATGAAGATTAAACAAAAATGGATACTAAAACATGTGTTGAAGACTCCTGTCATTTGTAAAGTGCTGAACACCAACATGCTATTGTGTTATTTTAATTTATTTAACAAAAATATATTAAGAACTTACTAAGGATCTTGTACTCTTCCACGTTCTGGAATACCACAGTGAACAAACCTGATGAAACATCCTGCATTGTATGGAGCTGACATTCTATTGAAGCATCCAGACAATAAACTAAATAAATATGTAAATCATATAATATTTTAGAAAGTGATAAATACTAAAAAGAAAAATCAAACAAGAAGGAAGACTGAGAGCAGTGAGGGGAAGGTGCTCTCATAAATAAGGAGGTCAGGGAAGGCCTCTCTACTAGGAGGTGGCAAAATATAGTTCATGGGCCAAATCTGGCTGTGGCTTGTCCTCTTGAGGCCATAAACTAAGAATATTTACCCCCCATTTTTAAAGGATTGTAAAATAAAAAAAAAAGAATATATGACAGAAACCATATGTAGCCTGCAAATCTTAACACATTTACTATCTAACCCTTTATAGAGAAAGTTTGCAGACTTGGCCCACCTTTTATGCCATTGCTTTGGTAACCAGCTTTACATAGGTGTAACCTGACAGCATCTGGCTTCATTGCACTGAACATCTCTTGCTTTTTTCCCCTTTCCTCCACACCCCCATGGAAGTCTGTCTGGTGCTCACATACATGCAGCCTGGAGGTATGAATTATTTTAACACCCTATGGGGCAACTCTTGACATTGGAGAATTGGAGCTGATGGATAAATGTCCCCTGCCCCCATTTCTCTCTCTTGGGCAGATAGTTCTGTGTTATAATCTATGTGCCTCCTCAGAAGGTCCAGTTGCTCAAAATGGCAGCCAACTTGATAACATATTGGCTTTTCTTCTTTTTTTGTTTCTTTTCCTCCAGTTTCTCACTCTTGTTCCCTGAGCTCTTGTTGCAGGCTCTGTTTTTGAGGAGGAGACCAGGCTAAGACAACTGGTACCAGGAATGACCCTAGAAAGTGGACTTTTAGGCTGGACTCTGGTTCATTTGCCAGTCACCCCATTGCTAGTGGCAGGTATGGTGGTGGTGACCCTGGCATACTGGACATCACAGCGGCTAAGATTCTCACCGATGGTGGATTACGATGGGTGCAGGTAGAGGGTGAAGCTTGAGGTTATGAGCTAGCTAAGGCATTCAAATGATATAAGAATAATAGGATCTTTTTCCTATTGTAATAATTGTGAAGTTGACTGACTTTTATTACCGTCTTTGGAAACCATGGAGGAGGTAAATGACAGACTCTGGTCAGAGAGCAATCAATTCAGGGTGTGTTATAAAAGTCAAAAGGACTCTGGCACCTTTAAGGAGAACCTCAATGCCAGCAGTCTCAGGGCAGACAGTGCTGAAAATAAGATCCAGGATTTAAGAGTGGCAGAGTAACAGATGACAATGTAAAGTCTCACCAGGTTCATGCAAAGTCAGGGCCCTGTTAGGAAAGCAGTACGAACCAACACCTGTGTGGGCATGTTTGGGGGCATGAGCCTAAGAATCTGCATCTCCTGATTCCTCTGAACCCTGAAGGTGGCAGAATCAGTTCCTTCATCTTTGTTAAAGGAGATCAATTGCCCCTTGATTGGAACCCTGCAAAAACTCTCCTAAGGCAGGTTGCTTCCGAGATGATACTTATACTCCTTAAGATCTGCTCTTTCCTGCCCTCATTGCCCTCAGTCCTATAACTAGGGACAAGTTGTACCAGAGCCTGAGTGAAAAAAATATAGTCCAGCTCCATGAGGAAACAATGCACATACAAAAGAATTGTAGGAGCTGGCTAACTGGAGCCAGGGCAACACATACGGAACGGATCTTGGGGAATGTTGAATCAGGAGATGTGGAATATCAAGGTTTTTGAGGGTGGAATTTATGAATATGGGAGCACTGTCTCATGACTTGGCAGTTAGCTCTGGCAAGGATACCTAGAGCTGGTCCTTCTACACCACTGGTATAGCTCCTTAATGAAGATGGCATATAGAAAAGGAGATGTGGAAGTTGGAAATTCCTTGGCAAGGAATTGAGGAAGGGGACAGAAGTTCCAGGGAGGTGGGCATGTTAGAATGGATTTATTATGTGAGACCTGCCAGCTGACTATGTTCTCTAGCAGGACCCAGACGGACACTAAGGTATTACAAAGGGTTCACTGGCATTGTTGAAAAGCTGAATGGTGGGGATCTCTCATGGTCTGAGGTTAAAATGAGACATGCTGCCATGGACTGGGATCCCTAGAATCAGCTGAGATGAAGGGACTCCAGAATGTCAGAGGCCAGGCGACAGCCCTTAACTGTTGGAGGCAAGATAGATGTATTAATAGTAACCTTAATACACAGCAAGGCAGGAGAAGCATCCAGGGGCCTTGGCGTGCAGAGATCCATGGGTATGGCCAGTAAACCATTACGTTTCTAGGGGAAAGATAGATAAACAGCGTCTATGGTGTTGTTTGATTTCCATAGCCAGAAAGAACAATTAAGAGCTGGGGAGCAGAAGACTCACACTAGTTGTCAAGTGGGAAGTGTTCTCTCTCACCTGGTGTCCAGATTAGGCCAGAACTCACAGAACAGGGAAGAACACTTCAACGCCACCGTAAGTATATACGATAAATATTTCACCTGTCCATCTCAAAGGCACCATGGGACCATTTGCCGGAGTTGCCATGCACTGAGGGAAAGGTGAAGAGCCAGAACTTCCAAGAGTTTTTAGATGGAGGATTTGAACTGGCTCTGGTACCAGGAGACCTGACTTGCCATCTAAGTCTCCTGGTTGGAGAGTCTGAGGTGAGAGGCCTGAAAAAGACCAGACAGGCTGATATCTGGGGGAGACTCTTCTGGGCGGAGGAAACATGCATTGCAGAGGGCCAAGCAGAGAGTGCATTTGGCGTGTTTGAGCAGGGATCAGAAGGCAAGCGTGTCTGGGGCAGAGCAGGCTTGTCAGGGAGAAGCAGGAGATGAAGCCAGAGAGGGAGAAATGAAAAAGGACTTGAAAGTGACTGCAAGAACTTTGGTTTATCCTCTGCGTGAAATGAGAAGCCATTAAAATGTTTTGAGCAGAAAAGTAACCTGACCTGAGCAATATTTTTAAGGGATCACTTTCGCTGTCATATTGAAAACAGACTCTAGGGAAGATGTTGGTTCTGGCCGGTGTGGTAGCAGTGAAAGTGGTGGGGAGTGGGTGAATTCTCGATAGAACCTGAGCCAACTGGATCTGCTGATGGTTGGATGTGAATTGTTAGAGAAAGAGAGGCTGACTATAGTCTCGACCTGAGAAGCTGGAAGATTGAGGTGTTATTACTTGGGACAGGAAGGACTGTGGGAAGAGAAGGTCTAGAGAGTCAATCCATGTGAGGAGTCATTATTTTTCATTTATTCATTCTTTCAAGTCATCAAATATCAAGTGAGTAGCTACTATATACCAGGCACTGTGCTTGGCTCTGGGAATTAAATGATGAATAATTAAAGTATAGCTCAGTCCCCCTAGGCACTCATAATCTAGTAAATTAGGTGTTTATAATTCAGTGTTATAAATGCTATGATGATTAGACGAAGGGCCCCTAAGGTCAGAATGAAGAAGGAGGAGGAGAAAGAGAAAAAGGAGGAAGAGAGGAGAAAGAAAAATTCTCTGATATTAAGCCTCTGCTATGTAGCTGGATATTAGCTGCTATATCCCATTTAGCTTCATTTAGTCTTCTCTGTATCTCTGTAAGGTAGGTATTGTAAGGCATAGTGGTGGGGTTTAATGGATTAAGGTGACATTGAAATTTTGTAAGAAGCATGTCTTGCTTCTATAATGTAAAGACAATATCTAGGCTTATGCCAAAAGCCCAGTTCAGATTCCTGTGATATAGGCAAGGCAAGGCCTCTGAAGTATTTTTTTTCTTCTTCCTAAATTCAAACCCAAATTTTAGGATACCGTAACTCTCTGACCAGATACTGGGCAGGAAATCAAAGAATGAGAGCAAGTCTGCTGTGCCTCCTTCCATAGCAGGGAAGGCCCTGCTCCTCTGACCACTCTCGCCCCAGGAAAGGAGGAGCTGCAGTGGAGGATCACAGATCCATGCAGGCTTCAAACCTGGAGTCCCCACCACTAACAAAAAGACCCTGTCACTGTATACAGTTCAGATTAGTAGTTAGTCCTCTCGGGAGAGGAAGGCGGTAAGTGGGCAGCAGAGTAGGGAATCTCTTCTTCCTCCGAAGGTAGGATTGTTAGAGTGGGAGAAGAGGAGGCAGGGCTGAGACCAGATGCAGGGGCTTGAAGATTGGGTGCAGCTGATAAAGTAAACAACTCTCAAACAGAAGCTAACTAGAGAGGCTGATAACCGCAGGCAAGAACTGGCTTTGGCTTGTCAGCTATTGTCACCTAACGAGAACATTGGCTAATTATAATATCATTTAAATTACGGTTCTAAAATTTCTCCGCCCTTGAAATCACCACGACAGTTCCAAGACAACCATATAAAGTATGAAAATGGGAGGGAACCCAATTCTCAGAATTACTATCTAAATTTTTAGTAAAAGTCAACCCCTTATCCTTGACTATTTCTCCCCTCAATTAATAAGACTTCGAAAGACCAAAAGCCACTTCCTCCCAGGGCAGCTGCTCATTTGCCCTCTGAGAGTGTACTTTCACTTTCAATAAAAAAAGCTGTTGCTTGCTTTGCTTATGCAGTGTGTCCTGAAATTCTTTTCCTGTCATTCACTAAAACCTTGGGAAAAAAACCTCCACTCAGAGGCTGGTAACAGGATTACCTCTCTTTTCTAGACGAGAGGTTTAATAACTCATCCCAGCTCAGCTAGGTGGTAGAGCTTGACCCAGGTTTGACTTTTACTGTGTTGCAGAACCAATGTCTGTGGCCTTTGAAAAGGGAACCTATGACCAAATGGAGAGGAAAAAAAGTGTATGGTAGCTCTAAGTCTGCTTTTAAAGTTCTAGAGGACATAGAAGTTCCCAGGAGAGCAAGGAGTGCCTGGGCAAATGTAATATATGGTCATGTGGCTGAACAGGCCATGAAGAGATTTGGCTTGCCAGATTTCAGCTTATTCTGAGAAGAGGTCAGGTCAAAAAAACAACTTAGATTTGCAAAAGGTTACCCAGATTTCTGACTCTGCTGAAACGTCTCCCATGTGATTCTTCCTGGGTTTTGACTTATTTTTTTAACAATAATTTTTAAAAACAGTAAAATAACTTTATTTTCTGACTATAAAAGCAATGCATGCTCATTATAACAAATCATAAAATAGCAAAAAATTATAGAGAAGAATTTAAAAATCCGTAATTCCATAATTTAAAGATATCATAATAAATTAATTGGTACATATCCTTCCAGATTTTAAAAAATATATCTATGTTTGCAAATGCGACATCATCCTCCCTCCCCCCTTTCTAGTATATTCCAAGTTTCAGGTAACCTAGGAAGGTCTTGGGCAATGCAACTCCAGAAAGAGATCAAATCGGACCCACCACAAGGCCCTCTTTTTCCTTTTGTCTCCCTCTCCTGTGCGGCCTGGAGTAGCCCCATGATGGCTCTTGCAAGTCTAGAATGAAGGTTTTGAGCCTGTTGAGAAGTTGGAGAACAATTGAGTAGAAAAGAGACACCAACTCTGGAATCCCCAGGCCTGTGAACTCTGTTTGGTTTAAAATATAGAGGTCGGGCGCGGTGGCTCACGCCTGTAATCCTAGCACTCTGGAAGGCCAAGGCGGGCAGATTGTTTGAGCTCAGGAGTTTGAAACCAGCCTGAGCAAGAGTGAGACCCCATCTCTACTAAAAATAGAAAGAAATTAATCAGACAACTAAAAATATATAGAAAAAATTAGCCGGGCATGGTGGTGCATGCCTCTAATCCCAGCCACTCGGGAGGCTGAGGCAGAAGGATCACTTGAGCCCAGGAGTTTGAGGTTGCTATGAGCCAGGCTGACGCCATGGCACTCACTCTAGCCTGGACAAAAGAGTGAGACTCTGTCTCAAAAAAAAAAATATAGAACTTGGAACCCACAGTAAAGTTGCAATCATTCTTCTGGTTTCCATGTGTTCTCTCAATGCACTAAAGCAGAAGTTAGCAAAATTTTTCTATAAAGGGTCAGAAAGTAAATGTTTTAGGCTTTCTGGACTATATTGTCTCTGTTGCAACTACTCAACTGCCCCTGTGGCACAAAAGCAGCCGTAGAAAATCTGTAGATGAACGGGTATGGCAGTGTTCCAGTAAAACTTTATTTACAAAAACAGAAGAACATTTGGGAAGAAACCATAGCATCTTCCCTTGACTACAAAAGGCAGAACACTACCCCACCCCTACGTGTACACACACACACACATATCTGTACATTTGAGATAATACCATAGATTCAATTTTTTAAATTGTGTTAAAATATATACAAAATAAAATTTACCACTTTAACCATTTTTAAGTGCACAGTTCAGTGGTATTAAGTATGTTCACATTGTTATGCAATCATCACCACCATGGATCTCCAGAAACCTTATTCATCTTGCAAAACTGAAACTCTGTACCCATTAAATAATAACTTCCCATTTCCCCCACCTCCAGCCCCTGGAAACCACCATTCTACTTTCTACCTCTATGAATTTGACTACACTAGATATCTCATATAAGTGGAATCATATAATATTTGCCCTTTCTGATTGGCTTATATTTTCACTTAGCATAATGTCTTCAAGGTTCATCTATACTACAGCATGTGTCAGACAATCAATTCAATTTTATAAAATTTTAAAACTTAACAATATTGCCTACATATTTCACCATATCTTTACAAACTTATAGTAAATACCACTTTTAAAGGCTTCATACTATATTACATTGAATTAGACTGATTGGTGGGGGGTTCATTAGAGATGACGACAACCTTCTCTATGGAGTGGGGAGAGCTTGGTGCTCCCCTGACCACAGCTGACTGGCCTGGGCACCAAAGCACTGGCAGAGGCTGCCCAACTGCACATGAGCTGGGCCCTGGCTTCCCAACGGAGATGCTCCCTACAGAATGGCCCCAAAGGGAGCCAATAATATCCATTTGGGAAAGTATAAGTGCAGGACAAACAAAATGAGAGTAGGTCACACTGTGAGCCACCGCACCAGGGAAGCTTCCAATTAACTTCATCACAATAAGAAATCTGGCTTTGCCTCTTCTTTTTACCCAACGAACTTGGCAGGCAGAACCAACAGATCCATCATGTGGATGGTTTGTATGTATAAACACTCCCCTTTGCTGGACATTTAGGTTATTCCCGAGGTTTTGCTATTATAAACAATGCTTCAACAAGCATCTTTGTACATGATCCTTTTCTACATATCCAATCACTTCCTTAGGACAGCCAAGTGACTGTATCATCAATAGTAAATTTATCATGACTGTGAATTGTTTGGGCCTTTGGCCACCAAGAAGCTTGAGGATCCAAGATGACTCCACTGCTAAAAAAATTGACTGCTCTCAAGGATAACTGGAAAGAGCTGGAAAAGACATGAAGCCTCTAGTCCTAGAGGCTTCTTCTAAGGGGCAGGGCTCAAGCCTGGAAGTGGAGGCCAAAAAAATGAGGAAGGACAATAGGGCAAGACTGACCAGGAAGAAGGACCGTGGCATAAACCCAGACTGGCGAACTGAGCATCGAGGCACTGAGGTTGAGAGAGAAGGGGAAATAGAGTCTTCTGATGAGTGGCTACACAATTTACAGGGCCTTCCCCAGCTTAATGGATCTTTGGTCTATTGGACCTGCAAGAACTTTGAAAGAAGAAAGTAATACATAGTAGAATTATATACTGTGTGCCTGGCTGTAGTGAAATTATTCAGTCCTGTCTAGTTCTCCCTGGTAATAGGAAAGGCTATGATTCCCAGGCCCCTGCAAGTTCGCAGGGCCATGTGATGAATTCCAGCCAAATACGAATGCCACCATGTCACTTCTGGGATAAGATGGCTAAAAACTCAAACTTGACCCTTCTGCCCTCTTTCCCCCATCTTAGTATCCCTGGAGACCACGTGTTGTGGTGGTGACATCATAAGATGGAACCTCCTTCAGCCTGGGTCCTTGAGTAACTAGACGGAGCACTGCTCTCCACTCACCTTTGTTGAACAAGCATTGTGATGAGAAATAAATCTCATTTTAAGTTGCTGAGTTTTTAGCATTGTTGATTATCCTATCCTGTCCTAATTGATACACTGGCCTATGCAAGGTTAAGTGGCAGAGACAGAATTTAACTCTAAGTCTCTCTAACTGCAGAGCTTGCATTATTATTCCTAAATCATTCAGGTTTCTGGGTGGTAGGATCTTGGGAGCCCATTGGTTTCGAGGGCTAGGACATCAGATCTTGGATCTGGGAAGATGACTAGTTCCTAAGATCATAAGATCAAGGGATGGGACACAAAGGCTACTGATACTGCTTCCTGCTCCTGTCAGAAGTGGGAACCGATTTGGGAAGGAGGTAGATCCTGTAGGCAGATGACAAGATTCAATGTTAGGCAGCTAAGTATGGCAAAGAGAAGAAAAATGAGATGGGGTGAAATTGGGGATATTCCTGTTACCACTGAAAATTGAGTCATTTCATCTCCATTAAGACAATGCAGATTTATTTGATTTTTTTCTCAGTTTCGTTCTTGCGTCTACTGATGATATGTGGGCAGGCAAGGCATCGGGTCACAATCATCTGAATGTCACAGAGTTATTCATCGGATGCAGAATGGAGTGACAACTCACTGAGAATTAGTGTTCTGTTGAGTTGAGTCACTTTGTATGATTTGCAGTCTCAGCCTCAAATCATTCCTCTCAGGCCTAAGCTTCAAGAGGGCCCTGGGTAGTCATTTCCTGTACTCGTTAAAGTCTGAGGACCTTCTCAGCTTTGTTGCGGTTCATCAGGCCAAATTCACTGATAGTTTTTCCCTCTTGGGCCTCTAAAGACTAAAACAGAGAATATTGTTGAGGTGTTCCCCATATTTTCTATTCCATATTAAAACTTGGGTTCCAAACAGGACTTCAATAAGAGAGTTGTAGGCTGGGTATGGTGTCTCATGCCTGTAATTCCAGCACTTTGGGAGGCTGAGGTGGGAGGATAGCCTGAGGCCAGGAGTTTGAAACCAGCCTGAACAACATAGCAAGACCCTGTCTTTACCAAAAAAAAAAAAAAAAAAAACAGAGAGAGAATTGCAGTGGAATCTCAGAGTTCCTAGTGGGAAAGGAAAAAAAAAAAATACAAGAAATCACTTTCATGGGTACTCCATTTTTTCACCTCAAAATGGGCATAATACCTTCTTCACAGGGTTGCAGCAAAAATTCAGTGTTATACACTTATCACAGTGCCTTGCAGGTGAGGGAGTTAAACATTTGTCTCATTGCTTCTATTCCATTCCAAACCATTTTATTCCTTGCTCAGCTCTTGTAAGGAAGTTGTGTGAAACAGGGTCCTTGCAACTCTGAGTAACAAGATCAGCAATCGCACAAGCCATGGGCACGAGTTCCCGGGACAGGACAAGTCAGTCAAGCACGATCTGTCTGTGGGCCTCACCCTCAATCTCTGAATTGGGTTCCTTTGGCTGCAAGGAGCAGAGACTCTGTCAAAGCTGGCCAAGAAAAGTCTGTGGGCAAAAGGAGATGATCTTGTGGAAATCCAAGAGGAGAAGGCAAAATAGGGCCAAACTCACGGCATTGGAGGTGGAGAGTAAACCAGCCCCTCAAGGATCTCTGCAACAGACTTCAAAGACTGTCCCTAAAGTGCTAACTAAGAAATGTCACACAAATTGTCCCTTAGGTCTGCTTCTCTGTGTCTGTCCACTTCTATTCTCTTCTTGACACTCCATCTTTTCTCTACCTCATGCTTTTTGCTGATTTCTAACTTGGTTTGCTTATTGCTAATCATGGCCTCTCAAACTCATGTCTTTTAAGCTTCTGTAAAGTGCTCGGTTCTATCTGTATTTCCTCTAAAAGCCATTGTGCAACCTATGAATGTAATGAAATTGTACCCCATACATTTATATTAAAATATAAATAAGAAAATAATAAATTCCTAAGAGGAGAATTGGGTTGGCCCAGTCTTCCCCACGGGGGCAGATCTCTCCCTGGGCCACATCATAAGCTTCTGCCTGTCCTGGGGTCAAATGTTTAACGTAGTTTCCAAATTTCCAATCGTGTGTGGCTGGAGGAAGTCAGCTGGCTGCATGGTGGAGTTCAGAGCATGGCTGCTGGGAGCTGGGGGCTGCAGAAAGACAGTTTCCCATAGAGTAGAGGGGGCTATGTGTGCAGCAGATGTACCACAGTTGGCATGTCTAGTAGAATGTTGAGTTTTTCATTGTCTGGTCTAGAGGTAGCTACTCTCTTGTGCCTCTGACACGTAGCTTCTCCACCTTCTGTGGTAAGTGGGGTTTTGCAAAGTCTCTGAAAAAATGTCCTTTTCCAAGTTGGAGCCACCTGTGTTGGATACATGCTTCTCTTTTTCAGTGAGCGTCTAGGTCTCACATCCCCATATTCTCCACCCTCTGTGTTCTTGCTCACCTTACAGTGAGCCACCTTGGTGCTCCAGCTGCTGGGTTTCAGCTGTCAGCGAGCATTTGTGGAGTCTGTACCATGTGCTAACTTCTTTCCTGCTTGTGTTACTGGTGCCAGGTGCCATGCTCTGACACCTATTGTCTTATCTGGTCCTCAGAGCAATCCTACTGGATGAGTCTTATTATTTCAACATTATGGATGAGGAAACTGTGGCCTGGAGAGGGGGAAGTGACATGCCCACAGTCCAGAGGTCTTTAGCAGAACATTGCCTTTGGTATGTGACGTGCAGGCTAACACCTATCACCACTTGGCTGGCTGCTGCTGGTTGTGGACAGGGTTTGCTCAGCTTAGGGAGGAACTGAATCTCCTTTCTGGGAGGGTTCCACCACACAGTCACAGCAGAGAAACATTTGGGTAGAAGGGCAGGGCTGGAGTTGGGGCCAGCTGTGAGCCTGTGGGCATCTGTGACTCCATCTCATTCTTGTAGAAGGCAGAGCTGGAGTGGGGGTCAGGTCTGCTTCCTGGGAATGTCTATGACCCCATCTCATTCCTTTGTACCCCTCAGTGCCTGCTGGAGCCTTGCTCCTGGCTCCTAAAGGGAAAAGCCATTTTTAGGAGGCAAGCACAGCCCTTTTCAGTGCAGGACCACTTAACAGCTGTACACAGAGCAGGCACTCACTGTTCTGCGTACAGATGTGTCCCTTGCAGGAAAGCCAGTTTTAACTGTGGAGCAAATGCTGAGGGCCAGGCCAGAGGAGGAGAGAGGAGAAGGTGAATGTTGTAGGATCATGGAGATCTGTCCCAGAAGACCTGGATTCAAGTCTAAATATTTTGTGGCCTTGGGAAAGTCACTAAACCTCTGAGCTGTTTCTCCTCTGTAGAATGAGGAAAGAGTGAATTATAATGATAGTGGCTACATTTATTGAGGGCTCTCTATGAGTTAGGTACTGTACTTAGCACATACTCAATATTATCCACAAGGTAATTCCTGTAAAAGACTGAGCCCAGTGCCAGAAACATGGTCAATGTGGAATCAATGGCAACTGCTGTGATTTTGTTGGTCCTCATAACAGTCCCAAGATTAATAATAACCACAGAAATAACAAGAGTTGCTAGCATTTACTGAGTACTTTCTATGTAGCCAGCCATTGTTCTGAGTGCTCTAGATGATTTAACTTATTTAATTTTCCCACCTATCCCATAAGGTTGATTCTATTTTTAACCCCATTTCAGTAAGAAAATTGAAGCACAATTATGTTAACTACATTGTCCAAAGACACACAGCTAGAGAGCAGAATACGTGCTCTTATTCTGACCATTTTACAAAGTCAGTAACTGAGGCACTGAGAGGCTGAGCATCGTGGCCAGGGGCAAGGTCATCCCAACCCTCCTCAGGGTTGTTGGGCAGATGAAATGACACAGTGGATGGGAACTGGCTTTGTGAGCTGGGGAGGGGGGTGGTGAGTAAGCTTCACATGTTCTGTTTTTTCTAGTCTAGATGCACCAGCTGGCCTGAGACCCGGGGGCCTTTAGGAAGTCCTGCCTGGACTGAGCTTGTCTCTGGGTGGGTGTTTCGTGTGTAGGCTCTGGACTTACCATCCTCTTGGGACGGCCCAGGAGCCACGGCCTGTCTGACTGCAGCGCTGTTGCCAGCTGGGAGGGTTTGGCAGGGAGCCACCTGGCAGCTGGCCACCATCATGTGCAGCTGGGGTTACTAGCGGTCACTCTCCAGCCTTCCTCCAGCCACACTCACTGTCTGCAGTGCCTGAAACCCAGCCAGCACCCAGGACGGCAGGCAGCCAGGCAGGAGATGGGGGACCCCGATGCTCCCAACAGAGTGGAGCTAATCAGGGAGCCTCTTTTTCTTCCTACGGCCTCAGTGCTCCTGGCATATGCCCTCTCCCGCAGGGCTCTTTGGGAGTGACACCCTAGACACCGTGGGAACATTCCCTCTTCCCAGGTGCCCACTTCCCAGGATGGAGTGGGGAGGGCCATTGGGTCTGTGCGGGGGCATCCCACAACCCCAGAACTGAGATGTATTGGAGGGTGGGTCACTGTCACATACCTCTAGGGCGTCTCTTCAGCACACTGGGAGCCCCTCCGGCAGGGGCAGTGCAGGGTCTCCCCTCTCCTGAGCCAGCGCAGGGCAGGGCCAGGGAAGTTGCTTGCTATTGTCACGTTTCCTGAGTTGAAGGCCACATTCAGCTATTGGGTTGGAACTTGGGTGTTGTGAGTGGCAGTGGTGGTGGCGGCAGCTTGTGTTTGTGTATGTGTGTGTGTGCATGTGTCTGGGGGTAGGGAGAGAGTCTAGGGGGAAGGGGAACAAGAGTCGACCGTGCTCAAAGAGGCCAAGGCGCCAGGGCTCTCTCCTGCTGGTGTGGCAGGAAGGGCTTGGGCTCTACACCCAGACGTGGTCCCGACTCCTGGTCTCTGGCACACTGTCGGCATGAGCTGTTGCTCATCTCGGAAAGACTCTCCCCTGAGCCTCTTGGCACGGGGGACAGTGAGAACCGGACTCCAGTTTGGTTTCTCTCTGCCAGGGATGACGGAGCCCTCTTTCTTCCTGATTAATCTTAAGGCAAATGTCTGTACAAGAATTATTTTCGATTGCACAGTCCAGTATTACATGAAATTCCTCTGATTAAAATGACTTTGACCCTGCATGTTGTGAAATGCGAACCTTGACATTATCGTGCTAACGGTACATTCTCCTACTCTCAGGGCCTATTTTCACTACGAAAGGACTGAGTCAATTAAGATGTACCAAAACTTTTCTAAATACCATCTCTACGACCTTCGGATCTTCCCCGAGAGCAGCTGGGGGAAGATCTATGACTGCCAGATCTTTCCTCAGCTCATCCAGCCAGAAATACTAGTTCCCTTCACCCTTCTTAAAGGATTTCTCACTTTAAGAATCACTTCCATATGTATTATGTGAAACAGCTAAAACACACATCTGAATTAAGTGTTCTTCCTCATCACCAAATCTTAGCCAGAGAATCTAAGACTCAGAGAAGGTAACTGAGTTGCCTGGGGTCACACAGCCATGGAGCAGCTCAGAGTTCCTCACAGCCTCCTGTGCCCTCCACGCTCTGCTCAGCTGCCTCCACGTCTGGCTGCAGCGCCAGCTGCTCCAGTCCTCGCTCTCTGTGGGGAGGCCACAAGCCACCGACCACCAGCCAAGAAAGGAAGTACTCAAAAGACACCCAGCTGCAGCTGGTGCAGAGCTCGGGGTGGCAGTCCCTCCTGAAGCTGACAAGGATGGGGGAGGAGCCCATCAAGGGGCCATGGGCGACACAGAAGGACTAGAGGGAATCCCTGCATCAGCTGCCCCAAACCTCTCTGTGGTTCTTGCTGTGTCCTGCCTCCCAGCAGATGGCCACACCATGTAGCAACAAAAGTTGTTGCAATCCTGAATCTCACATCCTCACTGTGACCCTGTGTCCTCTTGACTCACCCCCCCACTGCCCATCAATCCCCAGGTGGTGTCCAGTCTACCTCTGACGTAGCACCCTGATCAGTCCCCTCCTCTCCATCTCCACGGCCAGCACCCTGGACGTGCCCCAATCCATGGCACTCTGCCACAGGCTCTCGCCCCTCTTCCTATCTATCCACCTGCAAGGGAGTCCTCTCAGTGATTTTTAGAAAGAGAAAAAAGTGCAAATCTATTTTTGTTACTCTTCAAATCCTTCTCCGGCTCTGCATTGCTTTCTGAATGCAACGACCACCCTGGAGCTGACGCGCTGGCCTTGCCCAGGGCGGCCCTGCACACTCTAGCCTCCCCCCCACACCCTGCACGCTCTGCTCTCTCAAGTGCTAAACTTGCCAAGCTCTGTGGGTTGTGCCATCTCCCTTCTTGTCCTGCTAACTCCCACTCCCTCTCCAGATGTCACCTCCCCTGCAAGGCCTTCCTCTCCACCGACTTCCTCCAAGATTGGCTTAGGGCCCTTCTCAGAGCTCCTCTGTTTATCCCTAGAGTAGACTGGGTATTATAATTCCCTCTTCCCAGATGTCATGAAGTGAAAAAATGGATCAGACAGCTGGCACCATGAGTTTGCTCCTGGATGACACTTTGGTAGACATGCCTTGAGAATTGGTAGAATATGAGGTCCCGAGAGCAGGAACCAAGGCAGCAAAAGATGCTGGGTGCATTGCTCTGAATGGGACAAGGAGAAGGGAGTCAGGGAGTCGGGGAGGAGAAGCTGGGCAGACGGTGTGAGGACCCTGTGGGTGTGGGGCCAGGAGAGAGTCCCCGGGGATGGGTGGCCAGAAGACATTTTAAATAGACGGGCCACATGTTCAGTGTCAAGTTTGCTTGTTCATTTTTAAGCAAGGCAAACCACTTCAACCTCCTCCCCAAGAGTCCCTCAATCTTCAGGAATGTCTGAAATATTCACAGATCATTATGTGAGCGGGTTTGTGCATTTGTGCCTGTACGGAGGGGGAGTTTGTGGAAGGGGTCTTGTACACCTGGGCCAACTTGGAGACTGCAGGTGTGTGGACATAAGACACAGATCCTGGAGGGACCTGAAATATTGTGAGCCCCTGGAAAGCCACGGAGACTCAGGAGGCCTTTGAACTGCCACAGGGCATTGAGTAGGAATTTTGAGGCCAACTTACCAGGAAGAGCATTGATCTCCCCTGATACCTGAATTATATTAGAAATTAAAGCAAACCTCCAAAGGGGTGCTGTGGAAGTGACAATAAGACACATTTCTGTATCTTAATAATTCAGCTGCCAGGGTGGGGTCCGTGCGTGGCAGGGAGAAGCTGGACAGGCTTCCCCAGACACTCGTGCCTCCTCCCTCACGTCCACCATTCATGTCTCTGCCCGAATGTGCCCTCCTCAGACAGGCCTTCCCCGACCAGCAGAACCACCGCAGCAACCCTCGTCACTCTTCCTGAGTTCCTTCTAGCCCTGGAAATCCTATCCCTGGATTTCAGTGGATGTAAAGTTACGTTGAGTTCAACGAGACAGTCTCAGTCTTGAATGGCAGCCCTTTCTTTGTTCACTCACGCGACAAATCTTTACTGAGGACTTACTATGTACCAGGCACTAGTCTAAGCACTAAGGATACATCTGAGAACATAACCAGCGAGCATCACTGCTCCTGTGGATCTCGAGTATCCAGTGTGGGTCCCGGGCACTAAGGCAGCAGCATTAAGGCAAACACGATCTTAATTCTAATCATTCTGACCTCACCCTCCTGCAGGGGAGGCTTTTACTCTCAGAACTCAAAGCGCTCTGTGGGGCTTCTTAGGTAGGTTGTGTCTTAGTAAGGGGTGCATATCAAGCTACTGACATAGGAAGTATTAAAAATATCAGTCAACACGCTAGTTTTCCCAAAATGTTAAAATTATGGTTTTTGTGTTTTTGCATAAAAGGAATAGTTTGGGCAGTCAAATTTCAAAAGCCTCTGTGTTAAAAGCAGAATAGTTTATGAAGGGAGGTCAGACCAAATCTAATTGCCGCCTGTTTGGTTATCACTCCAACCTTCAGCCAGACAGTAAGATCTCGTGAGCACTGACATTGGATCCACACGCTAGCCTGCTTCTGACCCAGAGAGGAAACATCCTTGGAATCGAGCCAGAAGCACTCAGCAAGATGGGCGTTACAGGACATGCAAAATGCTATGGAAATGTAGAAGGAAGGAACCCTAAACTGTCTCTGGAGGAATTTGATAAGCTTTCAAGAGGGGATGGCACTCAAGTTGGCCATCAATGAGAGGAAGATTTCAGCAGCTAGAAATGGGACAGGTACTCCAGGAACAAAAGGAAAGCCATGTGAACACAAACCATCATGATGGATTCTGCTGGGCTCCTCGTGACGGAGGTGTGTGCCCTCTACACCGGGGTGTGTAGAAGTTGTGGCAGGAGATGAAGCTGGAAAGGCCAGCAGGTCAGGTCACAAGGAACTTTGTATACGATCGTGCGAACAATGGGACTACCAAACCCCTTAAGTAGGAAGTGACATGACTAGACTTGAGTTTCACAAACATCATTCTTGGAGCAACGTGAGGAATCAAACTAAAGGCAGGTGGCCAGTTAGGTGACTATTTCAACAGTCCAGGTGAGAACTGATAAGTGCCTAAACCAGGGTGGAGGGAGTGGAGAGAGGCATCAGACAACAGACGGGGTCAAGAGTCAAAGTGGTAGGACTTAACGAGGAAGGGAAGAGAAGAGGACACAGGTGGCAATGGGGTTTCTTACCCGGGTGACTGGGTAACAGTGGAGCTCCCAGCTTACACCTCCCTCTCCCTTACTTCTTCCCGACAACGTTAAGATTAAGATTAAATTAATTTTATTCTTTCAAAGATTAGGCATTCTTAATTTACATACTTAATCCAGTTTGGAGAATTCTCTATCATTTAAGCCCATGCTAACCCAAGAGAAAAGCCAGAAACTTGACATCCCAGCTTCCCTTGCAGCCGGGACCCAGACACAGGAATCCAACTCCATTAATAAGAGATACTAGAGTTATTGCGAAGGCTAGTGACACAAAGAAGGGATGCCAGGAAACCCACCCTGGGGATGCTGGTCACAGGTGCATGTAGTTTCTGGAGGTGTCAGAGGCAGAGGTGTCAGAGATGCCCTCCAGACGCTGTATCCCTGAGGTGAGCTGGTGTTTCTGCCCAGCCATGTGGCAGTTATGTCTCCCTGGGACAGCTGTGTGGTTTGATTTGGGAGTTATGCCTGGAGGCATAACCTCTAGCCCTCCCAAGCAGTCTATGAGTCTCCTAATAGCTTTTAATAAACCTCTTTTCTGCTTAAATTAGGTCAAGTGGTTTTGTTTGCAACTAAAATCTCTGGCTGATCTACCATTCCTCTCTAGTATTTTACATTTTAAATACAACTAGTTACCTAAAAGTGAAGGGTTCATATGGCAGCACAGTAATTATTACAAATATATAGTAAGCATCTGTGGCAGGTACTCTCCTAAGTGCTTTACACGGATACTTCATTTTCTTCTCGTACAAATTATCCCAATTTTACCACTGAGGAAACGGAAGCTGAACAAACCCAAGATCGCACAGCTAGTAAGAGTTGGAGCAGCCACTTGAACCCTGGCAGTCCCTCTCCAAATAGGATACTCTAAATAACTACTCTAACCTATCTTGCTATTAGAGAAGCTCATTGTGTGTACAGCCTTATAGTTTATCCGGTCCAATTTATATCCCATATCCAATTTCTACTATTGCACTCCCAGCAAGCGGAGAATGATTAACTCTCTCATGGGGAAGTAGAGGTAACTTCTGAACTGAATTTTAAAAATTAAACAGAGCAAGAAGATACTCTTGAAATCACTACACTACTAGGTGACAGCCAGGCTATACTGGTTAACATGTGTTTAGATGCAAGCAATAAAAACCCCAATTAGGTGAGCTTTATATCTTATATCTATTTGTTCTGTCATCTACCAAGAAGACAGGAGATAGTTTCCAAGTCTGGTTAAGTAGCTCCATGTTACCATAGACCCAGGCTTTTCTATCTTTCAGTTCTGCATCCACAGTGTATTAGATTTTTGGCCTCAGGCTGACAAAATGACTGCCCTAGATAACCTGGAGCATTGTGTCCTCCTCTCAAAACTGCCTTCAAAGTGGGAAATTGGGTGTGACAGCAGAAAAAAGGGCCTCCTTTCCATAAAGGCTCTCACTTTTTTAGGTCTGGCTGGCCATGGCTATGTTATGGGTCCTACCCTAAATCAGTTACCGACAAACAGGAATGAGATCACCATGGCTAGCTTAGATGACTCATCACCTGGAGGAGTGTCTGCTGGGATGTATTAATAACAGCAGGACCTGCCACACAGGCCGAGAGCAGCTGTGCAGAGAACACCTGGCTGTGCATCAGGAGACCGGGGGTTCTCGTCTGGGCTAATTTGTTTACTTTCTCGAGAAATAACTTTTTAATTAGTGCTGAGTGTTGTATGATCTTTGGACCTGACCTTTACTTTCTGTGTATTTCTGGCAAGCCACTCAACCTCTCTGGGCCTTGGCCTACTTATCTCCCAAAGTAAGATGGCCAAAGTAGATAATTTAGAGATCTTTCCTTGTATTCCATTCGTTTTTCTCCTTTCTCTTATATAACACTTTTACATTCATAGCTGTAATTTTTGCTGCTAAAAGACTTATGAAGTTGGCTTGTTTTGCCAAAAGACCCAGCTACATCCCATAACCACCTAAAGTCATGCTTTTCAAGGTGGGACTCCCATACTCACGGTTTATGAGTGGTAAGTAAGTTAGTGGGTATGTGAAACCATGGATAAGCATGGTGTGTCTTCCAGGGCCATGAGTTTTCCCTAAAGATTTGGGAGGAAAGTTTTTGAAAATTTTGTTTTCTGTTACATAAATGTGGACATATTATGGAATACAGTACAAAATGCCCGGACTGGGACAATTGTCACAACTCTTTTGGAAATATGTGTTTGTTCTGTTTTTGTGATAGGAGTAGAAAACTTTGTGTGTAGCAATGACTAATTAATATTTTCTGAATTTGACAAGTGATTTAAATTATCTACATATCACTTGGGTCTGCTACCCAGATTAGGGTTTCTCAGCCTCAGAACTGTTGACATTTCGGGCCAGATAATTCCTTGTTGCTGGGGGGCCCTCCTGTGCATTATAGAATGTTTAACAGCATCTCTGGCCTCTACCCACTAGATACCAGTAGCAGTCTCCCAGGTGTGACAGCAAAAATGATTCCAGACATTTTTGTCTACCAGAGGGATAAAATCACTCTCAGTTGAGAATCAATGATGTAGATGGATTTATATTTGATTTCCTACCCTGCCCCTTACTTATGATTAATAGGTCTGTGACTTCGAACAACATTATGTAATATCTGTAAACTTCATCTCCTTATCTGCCAGATGGGATCAGCTCATAAGATTGTTGTCTACATTAAATGAGGTCACCGGTGTTGTGATTCTAGCACAATGCCTACTTTGTCACAGGTCCTCTGTGAATCTTAATGCTTCTTCCCTTCAGTTTTCTAGGGCCGTAGAACTTTCTAATTGGAAAGAACCTTAGAAGTTATCTTAGCAGAATTCTTCATTTTATAAATTAAGAGACTTAGGTCCATAAAGATAAACTGTCTTCTCAACCCTAAATCTAGATTTTACTCAAGTAATGCAAAAGGGACATATTGAAGTGGAATTGTACAGAAGTGGATGAGTTCAAGGCTCTCTCCTGTCAAGGCTGATTTGCAAGACTCTTGCCCCTGCAGATTTCCTCATGATGTATTACCTCTGAGAGAATTCCTGAAGCACTAAATCCCGCGTGTGACTCAGAGTGAGTTCAAATGTGTGCTTTCAGGGGCCATTAATTGTCTCTTTGGAAGCACTTGTGCTGTGCACTTTGGATGTTGGGGAATTGTAAATATTGAAACAAAATGTATGGAATATGAGAATTAATGCTCTGAGCGAGTCAATGTTTGAAAAAAATTTACACTCACCAAGAACACATAACAGATGTTCAAGAGACAGACAAAAGAAAGAATCAGAAAGATTAATGGGTAACTCCAATTTTGCTATTTCTTCTCCATCAAGGACATGAATATTCTGACCAAAAAGACTGAGACAAACTGATTAAAGGGATGAAAGCCCCTGAGAAGGGAGAAATTGGGGGTAAGAGCTGTCTCAACTCTCACCCCCTATTTCTGTCTCTTGGCCTAAATAAATTACAAGCTGCTGGGATATTTGCTGCTGAGATCACAGAACTGCTGTTGATAATCTGAGGGACTCATGGACGATAGGAATCATGCTGGAGGATAAAGGTGGACAAATGACTTGATTTTTAGGAAATACTATTAATTTTTCCATCTCCCCCTCCACCAAATACGGATACCTTGGCACCAGTCCTCGGCAAAATTCCATAAAAGATTATTCTACTAATGGCTTATGAGTGCTTACAAATTAAGCAGCAATCCCTCTAAGCCAGTAGCATTTCAGTAAAACAGGTCATGCCAGAGTAATCTAATTTCCTTTTTTGATTAAGTTCATTAGACTGATTGAGCAGATATATGGAATGACCACAGAATATCCAGATGACAGCAAGACATGTCTATTATGATGTTGTTGAACACACAATGTGGAAAGACAGGCTGGATACAGTTATCATGTGATGGCTTCATGATTATATCTGGCGGATACCAATTGATGAACGGGTAGTTACATGGAAGCAGGTCTTTAGTGGCTGCTGCAGGGCACTGGACCTGCGCCTGTGCCTGTCCACACTTTATTAGCATATTAACCAGGCTAAGTAATAGATGTGCCATATCCTTTTACTTTTTTGGGAGCTCCTTGTTCCATAGACTTTGATGAAAGGATAGATGTGTTGGCAGCCATAATTTGTGCTGGGTGACCCCAAGTTCCAGGATACAGCTTATTAGACACATTGTCCCAAGGATACATTCCATGGTATGGAAGGCACCTGTAGATCCAGTCTCTGGCTACCTCTCTAGTCTCATTTTTAATGCCTTCTTCCCCATGCTTCCAATGGCTAAAGATCCCAACGTATAGGCATAGCATATACCATGTTATTTTACATCCCTTTTATTTTGTGCATTGTCCTGTCTCTGAACAGAATGCTCTTCATTCTCTTCTATTTCTTGAACTGCCTGATAAACTCCTATTCATCATTCAAGACTCAGCTAAAGCTTCCCGTCCTCTGTCAAAACTTTCCTTTCCTTCTTACCCTTTCCCTACACCATTCTTAATAAATTCTTCTGCATCTGAGTTCTGGTACTCATATCTACTGCTGTTTTAGCAATTATCACACTGTATTAATCACCTATTTCCTTGTCTATCTGCCCTGCACTCGGCTGTCTACTCCCACTACCCTTCCTGCACAAACACTTTCGGCTCATTGAGGACAGGGACTGGATCCTACCCGGAGCCTGGCACTTAGTAAAGGAATAAATGAATAAAAATGAATGAATGAATGAATGCCTTGTATAAAAACCCATTATTCTGTCTCTTTGTTACTGAGTCTCAGCCTGTGGAGAATCACAATTACATTTCCATGTAGCCTAATCCAGCTTCCTAAAGAATTTAAAAAGAAAATACTGAGCAGGAGTCCTCTCCCTTCTCGTCACCTGCTTTCTCAATAAGGGCTTATAAATGCATTGCAGCAGCAGCAGAACTCTTTCATGGCACAAACCACACTGCTATAACCTCACAGAGCCTCCTGGGGCTGTTAGTGCCTTCATTCAATGGGAAGCACATGCCAGAAGTCCAGTTTTTCAAGGCTTCCTTCCTATAGTCCCTAAGAAGGCACATCCATGTTTCCTAGACAGCAGGAGGCATTTTTAGATCTGTCATCTGCACTTTCTGAAAAGGGAGTTGAGCCTTAATCATCTTATCCCTTTTCTCCCACTTGTTTCAGATAGTAAGTACCACCTTGTTTAAATGTAATCAGCTCATGAAGGCAGGAAGAATAATTTAGCCTCCCTGGTGCTGTAGGAAGACTCTAATTACCATGTGAGGATCTGGGCCTTTAAAAAGGATGCTCTGTGGTCTAATGAAATAATTAAAATTCAAATGGGGGCACCAAATGCAAGTCAGCAGGCATCCATGTGCCAATTATTCAATTCTAAGTAGCTAGGCCAGGCAGTGTTTGTTGCAGGTTGGCTGAGTTGCTTGACGGAAGGCTGGCAGCCTGGCCTGCTACCAATGCCCCGGAGTTCATTCTGGTCTCCATGTGACAGGAGTTGGTATTTAGCACGCTCCAAAATGCAGAGGATGATGCCCCACTAGTGACGCTTCACACTCAGGGATAGGACAGGCCTCACATGCAGATTCCTGCCAAACCAGGGGGACAAAAGCCTAGGGTTCTGGAGCAGACAGACCAGGGTATGATTCTTCGGTGTGATCGTGGAATCTGAAGGAAACTCTGACCTAATGAATCACCTTTAAAGGGGCATTTGAATTTATTAAGAGTGTATATATAGGTTTCTACTTTGATCACAAGACAAATATGAAACACGAAGAAATTTATAATCCTTATTATATGACACCATGGCCTGTTTGTGAAACTTTTCATCTGAAGCTCTCAAAGTACTTAATGGCTAATGCTTATTAATAATAATGTCATGTTTTCAGCAGAACTTTTCATCGTGGGCTCCATGTGCTCATAGTACCCTGGCTAGGAAGCTCTAGAAATCTTGGATCCTGCTTTGTAGTGGAGAAGCAAGGGTTAGAGAGCTTTCCGTAGTGTGAAGACAAGTAGAAACTTCGCAAGTTTGTGGCTGTCTCTCCAGGATATCTAAGGAGAAGTGGTCATGAGCAAAGACCGCCCCCCCCCAGGGACCCAGATGGGGGATCTGGATGCCTTTCATCTGCTATGGCTCAAGTTCCCAGCCTTTGGAGACAAGAGTATACTAGGTCACACCCACTGTTTTCCTCCATTTGTCATTTGAGGTCTAGGGGCCTGCGAAGACATCTGCAGGATCTAGAGAAAGGAAGCGTGAGCTAAGAGAGGGAAGGGAGTTGATTGAATACCTTCTTTTAGCCCCTCAGAATAACAGAAGAGAATATGAGGGAATCAGGGCTCTGTGGGCCCCACTTTCAGAAAGAGAATAGGAAAAAGATAAAGTTAGATTCTTGGCTCACAGTGTGATGGCTATCTCATGTGTCCATTTGGCCAGACCGCGATACTCAGATATTTGGTCAAGCACCCCTCAAGATATCTCTGTGAAGTTATTTTTAAGATGAGATTAATATTTAAATCAGTAGACTTTACATAAAGCAGATTACTCTCCATGACATGGGTGGGCCTCACCCTTGGACGTCTTAAGAGAAAAAAAGATTGAGGTCCCCTGAAAAAGAGGGAATTCTGCCTCCAGATTGCCTTCAAACTCAAGCTACAACATCAATGCTTCCCTGGGCCTCCAGCCTGCCACCTGCTCTGCAGATTCTGGATTTGTCAGCCCCCACATTTGTGTGGGCCAGTTCTTTAAAATAAATCTCTCTCTCTCTCTCTCTCTAAATATATATACATATGCATATCCTATTGGTTCTGTTTTTCTGGAGAGCCCTGATTAATATACAACATCATATATCAGAATAAATTCAGATGGATTAGAGATTTAAATGTAAACAAACAAAAGGATAAAAGAACTAGAAGGAAATATTGGTAAATATTTTGGCAGGAGTGGGAGTGAGGACCTTTTTAAAGAATGTCGCCACACACAGAAATCATGAAGGGGAACAGATTTGTTCATGAAAAGTCTGTATCTTCTAAATGTCCCAAAGCACCATAAGCATATAAAAAGGCAAATGACAAACTGGAGAAAATTCACGATATATGTGTCAGACTGAAAGTTAATATATTTAGTACCTAAAGAACTGTTACAAAAGAATAAAATAAGCTGACCATCCTAATAGAAAAATGGGCAAGAACAGGTAAGTGAGAAAAGAAAAACAAGTGACTGAAAAACACATGGAAACATTAAATGTCAAAGAAATGCAAATGCAGATAAAATGTAATTTTTGCAACCTCTGCCTGGCAGGTAACAAAAAAACTTAAAAGCATGCTAATATGCAATGTTGGTAGTGATGTGGAAAAAGGAGCTACTGTTGATGGGGTGTAAATTAGTATACCTTGTCTTAGACTTCCTTTGATTTCCATGCCTAAGATGAACGTTGAACAAATGTGCAAAGAATTTATGGAAGTATGCTGACCCCTGAAATATTTATAACAGCATACAATTGAAAACAACCTAGATGTCCATCCACCTGGTATTACTTAGATAAATTATCGTAAGTCCATATAATTAAAATAATTAATTAAAATAGACTTGTGAATTCTATTTCTTTATCTAGACAAATGTCCATTATTTATTAAAAGAAATGGGCAGTTACCAAAGGATATGAACAGTACGATCTCAATTTTGTAAAATCTGATTTATATATGGGTAATCCAACATTCTGAATAGAAGAAAGCCTGGAATGAAATACACCAAAATGTTAACAATTATGGGTGGAGGGATTATGAAGGTCTTTAATTTCCATTTGAGTGTGTGTATGTGGTGCAAAATGGGGAATGTTATCTGTAATTTTCTACTATGCCCCTGTGTTACTTGTGTGGTCAGAAAAAAAGGTTATTCTTCTTCTTCTTTTTTAGAGTACAGTATGTGTGGGGTGGAGGAGGCAGAAAGGTGGGGGTGGCGGCAGTAATTAGGAAACGAAAATCAGAAGCAATAATTTGGAGAACGTTATGAGTTCAGAAACCTCTGTCCTTGTTTCATATTTGTTATTTTTGCCATTCTTCTGTTTCCCTGACTTGATTAGCAGTGATACTTACGGGAAAAGGGGCTTATCTCGGAGAAGTAGAGAAGAGGGGAAGCAAAGGAGACTGCATTCTGTTCCATAACCCGCCCCACAGGGCTGAGCGTGGGAGGCCGCCCAAGAGAGGAGCATAGAGTCTGTAGACAGAGTAGAAGCAGACGGATCTGTGGGGCCCGCAAGTAGGAGGAGAGGGGCTGTGCCAGATCGTGGTGGAATATCTGCCCTGGAGGAGGTGGTTTGTCCCCACCAAAACTCACTCTGAAGTTTAATTGCCAGTGTGGCAGTGCTCGGAGGTGGGGCATAGTGGGAGGTGTCTGGGTCATGAGTGTGGATCCTTCATGAATTGGTTAGTGCCGTTTCTCAGGAGTGAGTGAGTTCTTGCTCTCACGTCAGGGAAAGGGATTAGCTTCCTAGAGAGTGAGGTGCTATAAAGCCAGTTTCCTCCCTGTGTTTGTTCCTTTTGGCATACCTGCTTCCCCTTCTACTGCTCAGCTATGTTATGAAGCAGGAGGTCCTCACCAGAAGCTCAGCAGATGCCAGGGCCGGGATCTTGGACTTTCCAGCCACCAGAACTGTGAGCAAACAAATCTCTTTGCTTTATAAACTATGCAGCCTCAGGTATTCTGTTATAGCAACACTAAATGAATTAAGATACCTGCAAATACTTCACAAGTAGAAAATTAAAGGATTCTTCTCTGCAGAAACTATTCCCAGGTGAAAGGCTTATATGCACTGACACCTCCTATGAAAAAAGTCAGTTTTCCCAACAGCCAAGCCCACCATTCAACAAGCTACCTATGCAAACACAGTTTCCATGGCTTTCTAGTTCTCCACCATTAACCGTGAATGGACAATCAAGCATCCCTAATTATTTAAAGAAAGTCTGCAACATTAAAAAGAGAGACCAAAACCAAGTAGAGGGGAAAGAAAAACAATATATGTAGCAATACCTACAAAGTTTAAAATTAAAATTCCCTAAGAGATAAGAGAAGATACTGTATACCGTAAACAAGAGCAGAATGCTATGTTTTTAAAACAGAGATGCAACCAGAAAACAAGATAGAACTCACAGAAGTAAAAACATATATGTATGGTTGCTGATAGTTTGGGGTGTTTCCATGACTACCCATACACTCAGCAGTTCTCTGAAAAGACTCAGCACTCAGAGGCAGTTATAATCATGGCTATTGTTTATTACAGCAAAATGATACGCAACAGGATCAGCAAGGGACATCAGGCAGAGTCTGGAGAAGTCCAGCACAGGCTTTCAAAGTTTTTCCTCTTGGTGGGGTAAACATAGTCACACAAAACATGCTTCAGCGTTCAGAAGTGAAATGTAGGAACACAGGTAGCCCACTTAAGACTCAGGGTCCAGGGCATTTATTGCTGGTCATTCAAGCACTCTGAGCCTGTGCAATCAGCCAAAATTACCAAAGTTCCAGACACTCAGAAGGAAAGCAGGTGTTCATCATAAATCACATTATTTGCACAAGCAATCTAGGCAGGCTGACACAACAGAGTTCAGTGCCCTAGGCACAAAAAACGACCTTATCACCTAGGAACACAGGGAACATACCAGAGGCCGAGTTTCCAGCAGCCATCCCCCAAACCTCCTAGAGACAGCAACATTAGGCCTTCTCTGTTAACTCTTTCCTGTAGACTGAAATTGAAAATGCAATACATAATATGAAATACAAAATTGAAACAAATATTTTAGAGAGAGGAGTGGAAAAGAAGACAAAGAAATAGAAACTAGAAAAGTGATAAGAAAATTTGGGAATCAGTCTAGGAAGCCTGACGTCCACAATGAGCAAACAGAAAAAAATGGATTGAAGGGAAATATCAAAAATGTCACAGAAGAAAAATTTCCAGAATGGAAGGACAAGAGTATTCATATTGAAAGAGCCCATTAGCAATCCAACACAATGAACAAAGAAAGGTTCAACTAAGTAGGGCACCTTGTTAAGAAACTTTGCTACACCAGGCCTAAAGATGGTTCTAAAAGTATCAAAAGAGAGAAAAGCAGACCTCATGAGCAAAAAGTCAGGGACAAGAAATGGCATTGAGTTTCTCAGCAAAATCACCAGCAGATAGAAGATAATGGAATAGTGCCCTTAAAATTTTAAGGGAAAATGATTTTAAACATTGACTTCTAAACTCAGACAAATTGTTGACCAAGGATGAGGGCATAAAAATGGCATTACCAGTCATGTAAAAATGCAGACTAATTTACCTCACAATCATCATTTCTCTGAGAGTCACTGGACTAAGAGGTCCACCATAAAGAAGAGTAAATCAAGAGAGAGCGAGATGTGGGATCCAGGAAGCAAGATCCAATTCAGGAATGACACAAAGTCAAGTCCCAGGAAAACAGCTGTGGGGAAGGGCAGGCTGAGAGAGCAACAAGTCGCAATTGGAAAAGGAGATCGAAAACTCTAGGAAAGGATTTTCTAGGAAAAAAACTGGAAAACTAGATCTGGTAGATTTTATGATTATTTTTAAATGTCAAAAATAATATTGAGTGGTTTTATAAATCTGCTGGGGTTTGGGAAGAATTTACTAGCCAGTGGAGCATTTGCATAGTTAAAAGCTTAACTTTAGAAAAATCAAAATCTGTAAGAAAGGAATAATAATCAAAATGCAGAACAAGGCTCAGCAGTGAAGAATATTTACAGTTGTTATGAAGTAAGCGTTGACTATTTATTTAACCAAAAATTGTAATATGAGGCTATTTAGAAGTTGGAGAACCCAGAGGTGGAATATGGGAGTAAACACAAACCTAAATTCTCAACTGCCACTATGAAAAGTTAGTAGATAATGTCTAAAATGGATGAATCAATAAAGATAATAAGCATATTTATTTCAAAATATGGATGTAAATATAGAGAGAAAAGTGATTGCCTCTGGGGAGCAAAACTGGGGATCAGCGGGGAGAAGGGCAGTGAGGACAAAATGAATTGCTGTTTTTCATCACAAGCCTTATTTATTTAATTAAAAAATTATATGCAAATGTTACTTGATATATTTTTAAAAAACTAAATAAAACAAAACAAAAACAGTCCAACAACCAACGATGGAAAAGTAATTTAAATCTTTACTAAAAGGTAATCTAAATTTTTACTTTTGAGATATATTAAAGAGGGATTAAGTTTACAATGCACAGAAAAACTTAGCATTTCTCTTTCCCCGTTTTTCTTTCTCTCTAACATAGCAACCTCCCTTCCAATCTCTTTCCTCTCTCTGTCCAAATCCCCCTTCAAATTCTCTCACAGTCCAAATCACTACTCTGTCTTTTCTCTTCCACCAGTAAACCCCAACTTGTTCCAATGGAAATCAAATCAAGCTAATTTTGGCAGCTCCTAATTCATCTCCATGCTGGTTATTCTAGTTCTCCAAGGGAAGGGCCTAAACCAGCTGGTAAAGAGAATTCTTCTTAGCAGGAGACTGCAGAGGCTGGGAATCTTCTACATTAATATCTTTTCTCCAATCTATAATGACATCCCTCACTCACTTTCCCCCTTCTTCTGCTCGTTCTCTCTCTTCTTATTCCGAGACTCCAGTTACATGTATATTAGACTTCTTGAGATTGTCCCTTAGCTTTTGAATTCTTTGTCCTATTTTATTTACTTTTTTCTTTCTCTTTGTTTCCATTTGGATGATTTCTATTGACTTATTTCAAATTCAATGATTCTTTCAGTGAAGTCTATTGATGAGCTCATCAAAGGAATTCTTCATCTCTGCTATTTTTTTATTTCTTATATTTCCACTTGATTCATTGTTTCCGTATTTCTGCTATCCATTATTTCCAGATAGACTTATTGATAAGTCTATCTCTCATTAATGAGTTTTTTGCTTGTTTCTTGGTTTGTTTTGTGGGCCTCAAAATTTCTGATCAACTGCCAGATATGTGTAGAACAGTAGAGACCAGGGTAATAGTATTTATACCTAGATATGGGCCCACCTCTCTTCTCTTAGGCCAAGTGTTGGGGGATTGGATTAATCTAGTTAGGATTTGAGCTGAATTTGGGTTTTATTGTTGTTATCATTACCATCAGTGTACCCCAAACTTCAAACTCCTTTACTGGTAGGCTACTGTTTCCAAGTCCTGAGGCTTTTATGGGGCAAAAAAGTCATTGAAAAATCTGTTCTCCTATTATCTATATACTCCTCTTCAGTAGCTTTGTTTGAACGTTTGAAGCTTCTTCTGGTTTTTTTTTTGTTTGGTTTTTTGTTTTTGAGACAGGATCTTTCTCTGTCTCCTAGGCTAGAGTGTAGTGGTGGCATCATAGCTCACTGCAACCTCAAACTCTTGGGCTCAAGGGATCCTCCTCCCTCAGCCTCCCAAGTAGGTGGGACTACCAGTATGTGCCACCATGCCTGGCTAATTTTTCTATTTTTTATAGGGATGGGGTCTTGATCTTGCTCAGGCTGGTCTCGAACTCCTGAGCTCATGCAATCCTCCCACCTCCATCTCCCAGAGTGCTAGGATTACAGGCGTGAGCCACTGTTCCCAGCCTATTTTACAATTTAATTCACCAAGATTTATTACGATGCAGTGGCTTTCTACAAGTCTCTATGGCAAAATACAAAATGAAGGATTTTTCTCATTGCAATTAAGGATACATAACATAAAATTAAAATGAAGATTTTTTATTTTATTCATTTTTAAAATTATTTATTTGAAGATTGTTTAATATGAAACACATCTGTAATCTTTGTGGAGCCCCTCTCCCACTCTGAGCCTATATTTCCTCAACTATAAAATGAGGTTTTAGGACTAAATAATTTCTGAGGCTTCATTTAGTTTTTTTTTTAAAGCAGCTTTATTGAGATATAATCTACATAACATATTAATAATTCACCCATTTCAAGTGTACTATTCAGTTTTTTAAAAAAAATTTTTTAATTGACAAATAGTAATTGTATGTATTCACGAGGTGCATAGTGATGTGGGGGTTTTTGTTTGTTTTGTTTTGAGACAGGTTATTGCTCCACAACCCAGGCTAGAGTGCAGTGGCACAAACATAGCTCACCCTAACCTTGAACTCCTGGCCTGAAGCGATCCTTCCCCCTCAGCTTCCCAAAGTGCTGGGATTACAGGCATGAGCCACTGTGTCTGGCCCATAGTGATATGTTGATACATATAATGTATGGTGATCAGATCAGGGTAATTGGTATACCCATCATCTCAAATATTTATCTTTTTTTTGTGTTGGGAACAATCACTGTCCTTCTTCTAGCCATTTGAAACTATATATTTTTAATTCAGACTTCCTGCGCTGGTATAGAACACTTGATATCTGATATTATCTTACACAGCTGTAATTTTGTAGTCTTTAACAAATCTCTCTCCATCCCTCGCTTCCTTCTGCCCTTCGCAGCCTCTAGTATCCTCTGTTCTACTTTTTATTTCAATGAGATCATTTTTTTTAGCTTCCACACATGAATGAGAACATGAGGTGTTTAACATTTTGTTTCTGGCTTATTTCACTTAACATAATGTCCTCCAGTTCCATCCATGTTGCTGCAAAGGACAGGATTTTATACTTTTTTATGGATGAATAATATTCCACGGTGTATGTAGATATACCACACTTTCTTTACGCATTCATCCACTGTTGGATACCTAGGTTAATTCCATAGCTTGGCTAATGTGAATAATGTGCTGAAATAAACACGGGGCTGCAGATGTCTCTCTGATACAGTGGTTTCCATTCCTCTGGATAAATTCCGAGTAGTGGGATTACTGGATTATATGGTAGTTCTATTTGCAGTTTTCTTGGGGCCCTGCATACTGTTCTCCACAGTGGCTGTACTAGTTTGCATTCCCACCAACAATGTATAAGCATTCCCTTTTCTCCACATCTGTACCAGTATTTGTTATTTTTTGTCTTTTTGATAATAGCCATCCTACCTGGGGTGAGATGATACCTCATTACTGTTTTGATTGGAATTTCCATGGTGATTAGTGATATTGAGCATTTTTTTCATGTATTTCTTGGCCATTTATCAACAGTTTTTATATATTACATTTTTTTAGTTGTAGTAAAATATATATAATAAAATTTATCATTTTAGCTATTTTTCACTGTACAATATTGTGGCATTAATTACATTCACAATGTTGTGCAAACACCACCAGTATTTCCGAAACATTTCCTTATGCTCAGAAAGAAACTCTGTAACTATTAAGCAATCCACTTAGCTTTGACATAGTAGAAATTATTCTATTCTAGACAAAACCCTTCAAAGGCCCTCAAACCCCAACTGAAAAAAGTAATTTTAATTCCCAATCCCAATGTTATTAGGTCTGTTATGTGCTGTGACACATTCATACACACTCTGAGCATTGTTCTAAGTCCCATCATGGGCATATTAGTGGCTCTAAAGAAAGTATGAGACAAAAGAAGAGAATAAAATGTGGGGTTTTAGTTCGAATCTTGTAATTATGAGCCATCAGAGTCTTCGTACTCCATCAGCAGGTTTCTGTTAACTTTTAAGTTAAGCCATTTGTCTTTCAAAAAATACCCACTACCCACTGGTGAATTTTGGAGCTTCTGAAGGCTGTAGTGACAGATTCTTCTTGGGAAGTGGCTGGAAAGCTGTTACAGACACCTGCTGCTGAGAGAGCTTCCACGTGTCCCTGGATATTCGTTCAGGGTTTATGAACTGTTTGTGGCACAGGAACTGGCTGGTACTTACTTCTCAGTCCCGAGGACTTCAAAGTTATCCTTACACAGGCCGGGCGCGGTGGCTCACGCCTGTAATCCTAGCACTCTGGGAGGCCGAGGTGGGCGGATTGTTTGAGCTCAGGAGTTCGAGACCAGCCTGAGCAAGAGCGAGACCCCGTCTCTACCAAAAATAGAAAGAAATTAAT
>CAUYSK010049290.1:0-39291 GCA_963575035.1 Avahi laniger
AGAGTTTTATTGCCGGCGGCCCAGATTGAGGTCAAGCCTCCCAGAATCTGAGCACCTTTTCCGGGTTTTTGTCAGGTTTTATACTTTTTTGGGGGGTTACTTTTAACAAACCACACACAGGTACAAATGATTAACCAATTAGCAAAAAGTCTTAAAAGTTATCCAATAAACAGTAATTCTTATAGGTAGTAGAAGCATGATAGGCTTATAACAAACATCATAATCATGATAGGCTTGCAGTTTTGTTCAGCTTTGCTCAACTGCTCTGTAGTTAGCTTGCAAGGCTGACAGGTGTCAGTGTCTACTTGTTGCTTTGTGGTTTTAAGCAGAACTGGCACAGAAATTTCCCTAACACACTCACTCCCCCAACCGACCTTTAGTGCCCTCATCCGTGCTAGGATCTGGGTTAGGAAGAACATTGGGAGTTGATTATTTCCGTCGTTCTGCCGGCAGTTCCTCCTGTCCATGGCGGTGCATTCCACCCCCCCTTCAAGACATGGAACCTAATTATGTCCACTCGCCTTGGATCTGAGCTGGACTTGGGACTTGCGTTGGCCGGCAGAATGCGGCGGCACTGATGTAGCTCCAGTTCCAGGCTCAGCCACTTGGAGTTCTGACGGCTTCTGCTTTGGCTTACTTGGAGCCCTGAGCTGCTGTTTAAGGAGCCCAACAACCTAGCCAACCCCTGCTCTTCAGCCACTGCAGCTGAGGCCCCAGACGTGTGAGCGAAGCCATCTCTACCGTGCTAGCCTCAGCTGAGCTCCCAGCCAAGTAAAGCTGAATGACTCCAGCCGATATCACACGGAGCATATGAACCACTTAGCTAAACTCTTCCTAAATTTCACAGTCATGAGCACGTGAACGTGGGGTGCTTTGTTATACAGCCATAGATGGCAGACAGTTCATTGGCCAAGACACTTGTGATAGATTTTGTTTCGTAGACTCTTCTTTGACCCCTTTCCTTCCTCCAGATAGTCTCTTCTGCTTCGGTGCCCCCTGATGTTGTCCAGAATCTCGGTGCAAAAAAGCAAAAGCAAAACACCTGGGACTTCCTCAGTGGTGGACGCTGCATAGTCTTCCCTTCTGTTCCAACAAATGATGGGGCAGGAGGGTGTGGCCTGAGCCTCTTGACGCTCTCACCTTCTAGGAGTGGTCAGAAATGCCAGTCAAAGTTTCATGAATGCCACATTTCGTACAGTTATACTGAAGTCATAGTTTCATGAATGCCACATTTCGTACAGTTATACTGACACTTGGTTTTCAATTCCCATATCAAAGGAAGACAGTGACGGGGGGCCACAGTTACTTTCTGAAGGATTGAAAGCCTCAAGGAGAAGCGGGTATTGCTAAGGATCAGAAATGGGAAATGAAACAATCGTGAGGTGAGTAGGGTAAACGGAGTGAATTTCTAAGAAAAGAAAGCGCTACCGTGACAATAGCAAGCAGCAGCTCTGATGGCTTGCAAAACAGGGAGCCCACGTCTCCCGTGGCCAATCACATGGCCTGGAGTCCATCAGTAAATGAGCCATTTCTGTCAACTGTCAAAGAAGTTTGTTTGAAAAAATGTTGAATCACCATCTGTAAACACAAAGGGTATCTTACCCATCCAATACCACCGTGAACTTCATTCTGTGCGACTCAGTTGCTAGACATCTTTCCATGAAGTAGTAAGACACATCACTTCTGTTGAATCAAAAAACACTGTAAAAGCGATATGTCATGTAAAATACACAAATGTCGCACCAACGGACCAACGAGATGTCTCTTGATAGAAAGCACCTTTTAAAACCCCGGCAGGGTAAGTCAATCTGCTAAAGAATGTTTATTGCATTAGTTGAAAACTCAGTTAAATTCAGTCATGTTGTCACCTAAGAAATCACCAAAGCCTAGATTTTTAACCTTCCCAGAATATCGATGGCATAAAGTGGAGGCTGATGAAATAAAGAATTCTTATTACTTTTATTACCTTGGAATAACCTTCCACCTGTGAACTCTGGGAACATGCTTCACCAATGCCATCTCCTGCCCTCCAGAGTAGCTCTACTCTCAGTTGATAAGTGTCTGATAGAAATTTTATAAGAGTTTTCAGTGAGACATCAGTTGTCTTTAATACTTGAAAGAAAATTGAATGGAAGGATTCAATTACTCATGTGAAAAATGAGCCTTCTACCCAAGGTTTGGCCACTGCGGGTATGCTTGTTTTAAAACTGAATTATAGATGCAATACATTTGCCAGAGACACAGGCATTAATTTTTCTCAAACCACTCAAGATTGGGAGGACAGAATAGGAGGGAGTAGAGAGAAAATAAGATAATAAGAGCTCCACGTTGATTTATTCACCTTTGTGCAAAGTAATGGTGACAAGACGGAGACTGCCCCAGGAGCCCGGAAGAGAGACGGAGGATCTGCAGAGGGAAGGATTGCAGGGAAGCCTGCCAAACAGAAAGTCAGATTGTTGTTCTTAGATGATACAAGCTTGCTTTATTTCTCTAGCTGCTTTATAAAAATACGTGTGCATAAAATATGCCACATGATGCAGCTGACTCTGTTTATCCAGGAAGGGATTGTATTCCTAACCTGCCTGTCTGCTACCTCATTCCTTTAATAAAGATAAACTGGCCCTGTGCATAGCAGAGCTGAGGCTATGATTCCAATGTGTTTGATTCTGGTAGTGCGTGAGAGATTGGCTCACAGCTCGCCCTGGGCAGATGGATGGATTCTCTGAGGCACAAAGTTGATGCCACACAGGAGTCTATGTATGTGAGCTATCAAAGTTCCAGAGGATGTCCTGTCCCTCAGAGACCTGATGTCATGTCACATAGTGCATGTAGGTGGAAGAAGCATTAGACCAGGAGTCTGTGCAATCCTGTCTCAGCCACTAACTAGCCCCATGCAGGACCAGGTTCATAACTTTCAGGACCCAGTGAAATAAGAAAATGTGGGGGTCCTTGCTAAAAAAAATCATCAGGAATTTGAAGACTGTGATGCCAGAGTACTGAACCAAGGGGAGAGCCCTTCGAAGCATGGGGCCCTTTAGAGTGTGGGCTCTGCGGGACTGCACAGGTCACGTGCCCACAAATCCCATCCCGGCTCTGTGATTTTGTGATAAGAAGCTTCTCATTTGGGGCTGTCAGTTTCCATGTGTTAAAATAAGTCACTTGGAAGGGATCAGCTGCTTTCACCCCAGGGGTGTCAAACGTGAGTGGGGGCGGTCAGCAACATTATTGGTGAAGTTGAATCTTCTCTGTGTTATGGAATTTGAGCCTTAATTCCCCTTCCTGTTCTTGGAACCGTGTGTCTGTGTAGAGCAGAACATATACCCTCTTGGGTACGCAGGAGGTACGGTGCCTATGGCCACTGTCTCATGGAACAAAAGAAAACATTAACAAAGGGTGAGCATATTTTCTCCTACCCATAAAAAGAAATCAAGTCCATTCAGTGTATTAAAAACTAGTCCTTGCCTTTCTTCTAAAACAACTTAAATCTTTTTATGTCCTCAAACAGAAATTTTTAAAACTAGCATAAGCTCATTTATCTTGGAACTGACATTGTAGACAAAGTTGGCAGGTTTATCTGTTTGAAAAGAGACCTTGAAACCTAAATGCCTTCTTTAAAGCCTGGGCTCTGAATTTGAACTTCTGGGAGATGACAAATGAGGTTGGGATGGAGTGTAACTTTTCTTGCTTTAACCATACAAGTATCACCAAAACCCAGCATAGAGCTTTGACGAGTGAGTTCTGAGAAATACTGCTCTGTGTCCAGCAGCTGCAAAATGAGTAGCCCTGTGGTTCTCTCTGTCATTTAGGGATGGCTCTGGAGTCACCAGAAAAATTTGTTGATAATTTGGTTGCTGGCCTTAATGAGAGAATCTTGAATAATTCTGCGGATTTGCTCTTTCTCTCTTTACATGCCCCAGAGTGTAGCCAGTGGGTCAGTAAAGCCTCAGAAACCATTCATTAGCATAGGGAAAGCCATTTCATGTCAACTTACCATTCTGCACAGAGCCAGTGTGTTTCTGACTTTCAGATACTCTGGCTTTTTTTGTAAAAAGGGGAAAGTTGATTTGGGAGAACAGATATCCCAATACGTTGGGCCTATTTTTACAGGATTTTAATTTCGTTGTCTCACATGCGTTGAACAAGTGCGTTGATCCTCATCACTCACAGATTTGTGTTTGCGAAGTTGTCCACCGGCTAAAATGTGTCTGTCACACTGGAACCAATGCTTGCGGCGCCTTTGCAGTGTCCCACGCCACGCTCAGAGCTGCGGAAGACGTGAGGTGCTCGAGGTTTGCAGCCCAGGTTGATCGGAGGGATATTCTAGCTCCTAGTTTGAGCCCTCATACTGCTAGCTGTCTTTTTTGCCATATATTTGGTGACACATTTTTCACATGTTTATGGTTTTTGTTGGTGATTTCACTGTTTAAAATGGCCCCACGTGTAGTGCTGAATTGCCGTTTGGTGTTCCTAAGTGCGAGAAGGCTTTGACGTGCCTTACAGAGAAAACGTGTGTTAGACAAGCTTCCTTCGGGCATGAAGTATAGCACCGTGGGCCATAAGTTCAATTTTAATGAATCAACAATATGTATTAAATAAGATGTCTTTGAATAGAAACACATAAAACAATGTTATGAACTGAGCAGTTGACAAAAGTTTCTGTGACCAGAAACTCACAGGAACCTAACCCTGTGTTTCCCCCAGGAGTAATGGTTCAGTATTCCCTAGTTAATGTTTGGGGTGACTTTATTGAGAAATTACTGAGAAAAACTAGAACTGACTGTAAGTATTGAGAGTCCACTCTGTTCAAATGCCCTGAAGGATGCAAAGTGCAACAGAAAGCACCCTTCCCTAATAGCAATAGCTGCCGTTTTTGAGTACTTATTCCAAGCACCTTAAACACTTTATCTGCTTTAATTCTGTCAACAGTGCCGTAAGTTAGACATTAACCCACATAAAGACGCAAAGACGTAAGTTATTGCAGCTCTCGGTGGCACGGCCTGCACTTGGACCCTGCTCATTGACTCCCCGTGTCAAGCCTTCACCCTCCCATGTCCCATCTACCTAGTCAAGGAGAAGAAGACTTGCAGGTTGTTGGTTCATAATAAGACTCCAGTGCCTGTGATTGCTTTGAGGGCTATGGAACTGAGAAAAAGAAACTAACGAAATAGATATTTCTGGCTAGTTTTCTCAAAAACAACAAATTCACCCTAATTTCTTTCCCTCACTCACCTTGAGACTTCTGTGAAAATGCTCTCAGAGAAGTTCTCATATGTTAAGTCCTTACTCTTCCAATTTGCTGCATTAAATATGAGACAGGAATTTTAAACAAGAAAAGAAATTTATATACTAGACTATGATCCTTAACTGTAATAAATATCATTTAAATTTTTTTTTTAGTTATTGTTATCCTGCGTGATCAATTTATAGACCCTATCTAAAGCTTTAAGAACTTGTTTCCATGAGAGTAACATCTTTCTATTCTGATACAATCAGATTTCTCCTATTTTTAATTAATTGATTTAAACCCTTTGCATTCAATATAACCAATCTCAAATGGACAGATACATCCAGAATTGCCTTTAAAAACTAATAACATTTTAGATTATGAAAATTCTTTGTGCATTTTTATTATTATTATTATTATTTTTGTCTTCTTTTTAAAAGTCTGAGAACTCAGCAAAAGCCAGGTCTGTATCTATCGCTTTCCTCTTCTAAACAGGACTTAGGACAGTAGCATTTTCTTTTACTGTTCCTTCAAGGTTGCTGTAAGGATAAAATAAGATAACCTAGAAAGATCATCTTAAGTAGTATGTGGATCACAGCAGATACTCATTAAATATTAGTTTTTTTCTTATTCCCTTTATTAAGCAGTTTGATTTTCATTTAGCAGATGCCACTGAAAATAACCTGTGATATTTCCTCCATTTTCATTTTGAGTCAAAGCATATATATATATATATATTAATATGTGTGTGTGTGTGTATATATATATAACCATATTGCTTACTACTTGCAAATATGTCTTGGAAATATTCAACAGAGATGATAAAAGCCACCAGGACTGGCTCCTGTGTGCTGCTTTCTGACGCGTCCATCTTCTGCTGCCCAGATGTCCCTCATTTCAGACTTTCTTCTGATGGAACTAGGGGAGACGGTTGTCTTTCCCCATCTCGGTTCCTTTCAACAGATACTGAAGAACTGCTTTACTCTCTCGTAAACTCTTACTGCCCAGATTTCTTTCCTGCATTGATCTCTACTTAGTTCCGCTCTCATGCTGACTCCCCTCCAGCCCTGGACTCTCTCGGAAAACTCATTTCCTCACCATACTGCCTCGATCTCCTCGTTGCCAGGTCTTCAGCTTGCTCCTGAAGCGCTAGGCTTTGTTTCCTGATGTCTGAAACTTGAACTTCTATGGAACTTGCTTCTGACCCCTGACTGCCTTAGGGCTGCTTGTTTGCTAGTTCGAACTCTGAGCATCCCCCTGGTCAGGTCCTGGTCTTTCCTGCGATCCTTTGTTGACTAGGGTGGCTTAACCTGTGGTCCCCCTGTGTTGTGTGATGTCAGATCCTTTGCAAGTGCGATTGCAAACGAACACGTGTACAGACAGCGCCAGTGAGGGCACGGAGAGCTCTCCTCCGCAGGAGACTCTCCGTTCCAGTTCCGCAGCCCCTTTTCCAGCTGTAGCAGAATTGCCAGAGAAGTCACTGGTGCGCCAAGTCCGTGCCTCTCCCCCTCAAAGTGGACTATTTCAACTCATCTGGCTGCTGGTGCCTGCAAAGAGGCTTGATTTTCAACTCTAATTACCAGCCGCTAATTCAAGCCTGGCCTTCTGATCATTCATCTTTTAAGTGTTCAGCTCCTGAATCGCATTTGGTTCCCTGTCGCCTCTCTCTTTCCTACCACCTTCCCTTGATGTGGCCAGAATAGTTAACTCAGACAATTAGTAAATGCTGAATCATTGAGTCAGTGAATGAAGCAAGTGTCTGTGTGAGGTATACAACTTCCTGAGTGGGTTTAATGGAAGCCTAAAGAGATTTTTCACAGATTCATGGGTTTTCAAAGGAGAAATTTGCATATTAATAAGAAGCTGTTCAGAGTGATTCGCTTAATGTGTTTGGAGTAAGTATAATTAAATGTCAAGGGAGATATATCATGAAGTAATGAAGCTGAAGCCAATTTATCAAAAATAAGGTCTGGAGAGAGACATTTCAAATAATAAACAGTTCTCTAACCTTCCTTTTTAAGGTGATTTGCTTAGTCTGGGCCAAGATTTACATGTTTGTGGAGACTCGGTTCAAACAAAGATGCTGGGAACTGGGTGGGGGTGGGGAAGGAGAGTGGACATTTTTCCCATTCAAGTTTATAACATGCAGGGAGATCTTTCCTGTCTGAAACACTTTTAAAGGGGACAAAACCTGTTTAGTTTTTCTCTCTTAGATATTGGGATGTGGGTAGGATCAGCACCCACACCACCCCCACAGACACAGCTGCCATTTGCAAACTCCTGTTCTGATGAAAAGGAAAATGATGTGCAAAGGTGGTGAACTAATCGGGAATTGTAACCATAAGAAACATTGATGAAAATCCAACCCTGGGTTCTCGATTTTGAAGAGTGAGCTATTTACTAATGAATATGTCTGAAGAGTTGGCCATTCTTTGAGCAAACACAGTTCATCCTTTGTTTTGAATTTACTTAGGAGGGAGATCATGATAGAATTACATAGCCATCTTTTTATGACTTACTCCCTAAATGTTGCACTGAATTATCAAGAAATCCAGGCTCATATAATAGATGGATTCTCTTGAATTCAGATGACATTGAAGTGACCTCTGGAGTAGTTGCCTGACCTGATCAAATGGAAACATTCAATAGCATTTTGATTCTGTTTGTCAGAATGTGAAAGCTTTTGCGTTCATTTCTAGCCACAGTAGAGGCATCAAGAATTTCATGGGCCCACCTCAGAGAGGTGTCAGGGGAAGAGAGGGGGGACTCGAGTAGATCCTGTAAATATGGAGTAGAAGAGAAGTCATGGCTGCCTTGAACTCACTGGTCAGACTAAAACAATGAAAAGCCACATATGCAAGACTGAGAGGTTGAGTTGTTTACTGACTGTGCATTGTGCTGACTGTGGCCTTGGGCAGAGTAAAGCAGAGAAAGGCCATGATTTGGGAATATAAGCTTTGGAAGCACCATTTAAATTTTGGGTGGTGGCAGGTTCCCCCAAGCCTACAAAGGGAGCTAACCTTGAGAAGCATTGAGAAGAATCTATTTTGTTTCATATCTAGATTGTTTATATATGTTTTTTAAAAGTTAGTGGGACCCACTGCCTTTGTAACAGTGCTGCCTTTGAAATCTTCCCATTTTAAGTTCGAGTCCTCCAACTCCTCCTTATCATTTGGGTAGCTCTGGACAAGTAACTGAACCTCTCCGCACGTTAGTGCCGTCTTTGGGACAGTGGGGTAACAACATCTGCTGTGCTGGGTTTGTGTCAGGATTAGAGATGGTGTGTGGGAACTACCTTGCTGCTATTGTTGTGATTGTCATTCAGCCCATGATCTTGAAGCCATCTTTTTTGGATTTACCATCTGTAGACATTCTTTACACTTAAAATGATTGGAGACATGAGCCTTGCAATTTCTTCTTAACTTCATTTGAAGCTGAAAATCAGAACTATATTTTAGGTGGATTGTGTGTGTCTGAGCAGGAGAGTCCCTTGGGAACTCTGTGTTACATCTGCTCAGAGCAATGAGGAGGAGGGTATTTCCTTCTTTGAGATAAAGCCCCTGGTCACTCCCCATTTCTTAATGGCTATTTATCCACCCACCAAACCCACCCGTGTGCGTGTGGCGGGGGGTGGGGTAGATTGATTGATTACAGTTGTGGTTTCAAATTTTTGTACCACTGGAACTCATTCTTCTGCAAAAAAAAAATCTGTTGCCAACTCTTAATATATAATACAATCCATGCTGATTGAATGGGGGTGGAGAGTTCTAGAATCCACCTATGTGGCCACCCTCTCACTTCATGGGGTGACCCTAAATCATTTCCAAGGAACCTCTTTTGTTGTGTGCAGCAAATTTTAATGTGAAATGCTCTGAATTCTTCAAACTCAACTTAAAAAATGTTTTCTCTGTAGTGTTACTTCTATAGTGTTGGGAGTTATGAAGTTAGAAGGATTTTGTGATCAAATACGAATGGGAAATGAATTCAACAAATATAAATGGATTTTTTTATGGTGGACTTTTAAGGGCTGTGAACCTTCTAAGGTTCACTGTGAAAAGTCAAGTGGGATTTGTCATACACAGTGCTTCCCATGTTACAATGACCGTGGAAAGCATTTATTAATATTATGAAAAACCGATAAGACTATGGGTTCCTTGGAGCACAGTTTGGGAAACACTGTTTTTTAATTAAAGCAAATTATGATTTATAAAATAAAAACTTCTTCAGGATGGATGGTCTTTCCTGTTAGAATTTGATGATAGTCTTAAGGAAGTTATTTTAGGATTCCAGAAGCAGGTCCTTTTCTTCTCCTGAACAAATAGTCAGCGGGAGGAATATTAACTGCCATTTTCTTTCCTGAAAATGGGGGCCTAGCAAATGGGTCTCACATGATAGATTGGTGTTATGATGTGATTGATTTTACTGTACCGTGGGACAAGCAATTCATACTCTCCCTAACAAATAGCAGGTGCTATTCGTTCAAGGAAACCACCTACATAGAAGTAAAATATCTTTTTTGGGGCTGTCAAAATCCTATGCTATGGAATTCTCCATATTTTATTGCTTTGTGTAGCTCATTACTCTCCCAAGGCTACCATTTCCCTTTATCAGGGTCGACAAACCAGTAAGACCATGTATACAGGGCATTTGTAAAAGGCGTTTATCTTGGATCCCATATTTCCCAGCTGTATCCCCCCTGCCCACTCCCTACCCCACCTCCCCACCCCAACCCCCGCACATGTCCACACTCCGTTTCCACATGTTCCCCGTGGCCCCACATCCTGCCTCTTTATATCAGGGTGCCTTCGTGCGTGTGTCCATCCCTCCACTTGTACGCCCATTTTTGTCTTTTGTACCCCTTCTTCAAAGGCCAGCTCAAATCCCGTTTCCCTCATGGCTTTGCTCTCCTGGGTTCCTCCAGTGGTTGGCTTCATCACGCCTTCTTGAGTCACACATCACCATCTGGGCTCCCCAGGAAGCATATCCGGAGATGTGGTTAGAAGTACAAAAGGGGAGGGACATCTTTAAAGGAAAAGGGAGGGAAGCTGGCCTGGGAAGGCCGCAACGCAGACCCGACGGTCTCCCCAGCCCAGCAGGGAGCTCTGTCTGGAGCAGTGCTCGCTCACCACAGGAGTCTCAGTGCCCCCACCTTGTCCCATCCTGACCAAGATCCACCATGGGCAAAGCATGTGCCCCCAAAGCTGAGATGGACCCTAACAGCCCTGACAGCTGGAACCTGTCAGCTGACCACACTTTACACAGTGGGAAAGCAAGTTTTTCTTGAAGGGGGATCTGAGTAGCATATCTCTGTGCCTGTCACATGCTCCATCCTTTTGGACGCTTGTCAGAGTTTTTGTTCCTTGACCCATATAACCAGAATGTTAGAGGCAAGTGGGATTTTAGAGGCTGTGCAGTGTGGTGTCCACATTCTATAGGTGAGGAAATGGAGATATTTGTTATTCCCACTGGATTATGATTTTCTTGATAGTATGGTCCGTACTGAATTGAATCCCAAATCAGAATCTAGTAGCTCAATCCAATCATTCCCATTTCTACTCCCTCATTCCAATGGCATGCATCAGTATTCATTTATCTGGCCACCCAGAAGGCACTGCGTCTTCCTGGGGGCCAACAGGAATGAACGTCCATTGATAGATGTCAGGTAAAACAGTGAGAGCATTATTAGTGATGTCCACACGAGGCCATTGCAGTCCAATGAAACATTTCCAAAAACGAAAGAAAAAGAACAACAACCAACAGTATTGACATTTTAAACATTTGGCTTTTGTGACTTGAAGTCCCTAGACAATTACAGATAATGAAAGGGAACTAGAATCTACAAAGCCCGATCCGCTGCAGACATCGCTGGGAGTCTACGAACAAATTTTTGTTTGTAAAAGGAAGAAAAATCAATGAGCAGAATGGGAAAAAATTGCAGCAGAGTTTGTTTCCCTTTCTTTTGATCAATTGCTCTTCGTAGAAGCTGCTTGGCTGCAAGCATATCTTAGATGCATTTCCAAAGACTCTGCTCTCACTGGCTCTTGGTGCTTTGCGGTGAGTGATCTTTGTGCTGGCGGCCAGGGGGCCTCGCTCTCCCACCCGGGTCTGCCCCACCCCTGGGGTGACTGATAATGCCTTAATTACCAAATCCAGAGCAGGTGATGTCTGTCTCCTTGGTCCTCAGGGCCCTGGATTACTTAACTCCCTCCCTAAAAGGAAACACTTTCCACATCAATAATTAAAGAGAGCAATTAAGGGGATTTAAAAAGTATAATTAGACAGAATCAACTCTGTGTCCCTGGAGTATTCTCCTTTTCTTTTTCATGCTCCATTCCCTCCCTCTGCCTTCTCTAAAGTATCGTTTTGTGGACCTAACAGGAAGGAATGTAGCCCGTGCCTTTAAAGCCCAGGCATGGACTGGGAAAAAAAAATGTCAATGCAAAGGAATGAAGGAGAAGAGTGGAGTGTCAGCACAGGCCCCGGCCATCTGGTTCAGTCCTGGGACTCGCCGTTTCTTACGTACGTATGGCCAACCTCGGCCGTTAGGCTGAGGAACAGAGAGAGGACAGGTCGTTTTAGGCTGGCACAGGCAGTTGTGCAGGAAGTCTCTGGAAATGGGGTTCCCAGCCCTGGCATAGTGCCCAGCCAGCAGCACAGCGTGCAGTGGCCTGGGAGGGGCTCCCGCAGGAAGTGACCTCTTTGTGTGACTTTCACTTCACTCCGATCTGTCTAGTGTCCTCAGGTGAGGAATGAAAACCGATCCAGGTCAGCCAGATAATATTTTAAAAATACGAAAATTAAAGAGGCACCCTAGTTCGATATAGTAATATGAACTTTTTCCTGTAAATCTTTCCTTCTCCCAAATCCCCAGTGACAAGGCCAGAGGAACAGCAGCAATGAGGAAAAAGCACTGTCAGTAATGGAACAAGAACAGCCACCGTCCACACACCAAGAATTCACAAACTCTCTAAGGTACGATGCAGGGAGGTCAGGATTGAGGAGGACAACCGAGCCAGGAGCCGCCGAAGGGAAGCTTGTCCGGGGAAGGATGCGGATGGGACCATCAGGAAATCTCAGAGCTCAGACACGGGGCCGAGGGAGGTCGCGCTGCAGTGCAGTGACCGAGGGCAGACCCCGAGGCTACCCTGGGGAGATGCTGAGGGCCAGGGGTGCGCAAGCTTGACTCAGGCCTGCAGACGACAAGGCTGGGGCCTGGAGCACTGATCTCTGACTCTCCAAGGACATCCATCAGGCACAGCTGGGGGCTCAGCACAGCGACCTCGGGACACAGCTCTGCTTGCTAGTTCCTGTGCTCACTCCCTACCTCCTCCTCACAGGATATTTATTTGACTTTTAATTTAATGAAGTAAATCACAGAAAAAAGGTAACATTTCTCTTCTCCCTTCCTCTGGCCCTGACAGACTTCAACAGGAACTCAGAAAAACAGAAGCTGTTTCAGCCCTAAATATAGACGAATACAGATTCACCTCTGGCTCCCTGTAAGGTCAGCAGACAGAAACATGATCAAACATAAAACTCAGTAATTTAAAAGAACAGAACCAATTGCAGGAATCAGGATGTCTGTCCTCCTTTCCTGCCCCTCTATGATACAGAGTTTCAGTATGAACTGAGAGAAAACTTGAGAAAATCTCTAATTTGTTTTCTCAAGATTTTAGTCTGCAATTTGAAAAGGTTTACTGAATACTATACAAAAATAATGAAAATGGCCTAAATGTGTCCTGATTCCAAAGAGGAAAGTTTAATCAAAGGATGAAGGGAAAACAACAAACAAAAACCCTCAATCATCTAGATGACAAAAATAGGGTGCCCACAGAAAGGAAAATAATGTTAGTATAAGATGTGTTCCTCAAAATATATTTCAGAAAGCATTAGCCTAATATTATAGTTTTAAGGAAAAAAAGCTTATGAAAAGAATTTTGAACCATCCAAATTACCTAAAATGGTTAAGGTAAAGAAAGTTAAGACAATCAATTTCACAATAAAAATGAATGAACTAAAATTGTATAGTAAAAAAGAGAATTAGAAATCTGTGACTGCTATTTCTTATTTCCAAGAGATATACTTAAACAATAAGAAACAATGTTTAAAAATATAAGGATGGTCAAGACTGACTTACCAGATTTGTGGACGTGCACACATATGCACACACACACTCAAACAGAGAAAAGAAATAAAATAAAAGTAAGCAAGCTGGCGGTAACAATTAGCATCATATAATGTAAAACTCAAGGTAAAAGACTTTAAATGAAACAAAAAAATATATGTGTATATATATTTTATTCAGAATATTACAGGGATACAAATGTTTTGGTTACAAGGATTACTTTTGTACTGCTTGAGTCAAATTATAAGTGTGCCCATCACCCAAATAGTGTGCATTATATCTGTTAAGTATGATTTCACCCATCCCCGCCCCTCCAACCTGCTTGATTTTAGCTGAATTTTACTTCCATCTGTGCACATGAGTGCTGATCTATAAGTCCCAATTTAATAGTGAGAACATGCGGTGTTCGTTTTTTCATTCTTGCAGTACTTCATCTAGGAGAATGGTCTCCAGTTCCATCCAGATTGTTGTGAAAGGTATTAATTCATTTTTTATAGCTGAGTATACTCCACAGTATACATATACCACATTTTATTAACCCACTCATGCATTGATGGACCCTTGGGTTGATTCCGTATCTTCGTGATTGTGAATTCTGCTGCAATAAACATTCAAGTGCAAGTGTCTTTTTCATAAAATGTCTTTTTTTTCCTTTGGGTAAATACCCAGTAGTGGGATTGCTAGATCAAATGGTGGGTCTACTTTTAGTTCTTTGAGGAATCTTCATACTATTTTCCATAGAGGTTGTACTAGTTTTCAGCCCCTCTAACAGTGTACAAGTGTTCCTTTCTCTCTACATCCACACCAGCATCTATTGTTTTGAAAAGCCATTCTCTCTGAGGTTAGGTGATATCTCATTGTGGTTTTGATTTGCATTTCCCTGATGATTAGTGATGTTAAGCCTTTTTCATATGTTTATTGGTCATTAATCTATTTTCTTTTGAAAAGCTTCTGTTCATGTCTTTTACCAACTTTTTAACGGGGTTGCTTGATTTTTTCTTGCTGATTTGCTTGAGTTCTTTGTAGATTCTGGTTATTAGTCCTTATCGGATGTATAGCATGCAAATATTTTCTCCCATTCTGTAGGTTGTCTGTTCTCTCTATTGATAGTTTCTTTGGCTATGCAGAAGCGTTCAACTTACTCAGGTGTTGTTGCTGTGATTTCCTTTGGGGTCTTCTTCATAAATTCTTTGCCTAGGTCAATATCTAGAAGAGTTTCTCTCATGTTTTCTTCTAGAATTCTTATGGTTTCATGTCTTAGGTTTAAGTCTGTTATCCACCTTGAATTAATTTTTGTGAGTGGTGAGGTATTTGGATCCTATTTCAGTCTTCTACATGTGGCTACCCAATTTTCCCAGCACTACTTATTGAATAGGGATTCTTTTCCTCAGTGTATATTGTTGTCTGCTTTGTCAAAGGTCAGATGGCTGTATGTGGATGATGTTATATCTGGGTTCTCTAACCTATGCCCTTGGTCTATGTCTCTATTTTTGTGCCAGTACCATGCTGTTTTGGTTACTATAGCCTTGTAGTATAGCTCAAAGTCTGATAATGTGATGCCTCCAGATTTGTTCCTTTGCTTAATGTTGCTTTGGCTGTTCTGGCTCTTTTCTGGTTCTAAACAAAGCGTAGAATTATTTTTTCTAGATCAAACAAAATAATTTTATGCTTCATTTGGATCTAGAAAAATATATATTTTTAATAATAAAGGGTACAGTTTATAGGTTAATATTCATGAATCTTTATGTGCTAGATGACATAACCACTTAACATCAAAGTATATGAAATGTAAGCTGTTAGAAATGCAAGGAGAAATTTTTTGATGTTTTTGTTTTCTTACTTTTTGTTTTGAAATAATTATAGATTTACATGATTGTAAATAAATGTATAGAAAGTTGCTGTGTACCCCTCACCCCCTCAGTGTTACCATCTTATATAACTGCAGCACAATATCAGAGACAGGAAATTGATATTGATAAATCCACAGAACAAGCAGGGATTTTTAAAAATATGACAATACTGGTGAATATTCTAATATACCCATTTGAATCTTTCTAGAGAAATTGGAAAAATGAGAATAAACATTAAAATCTCAAAAATATACTTAATTTTATTTACTAAATGCTATCAGAAGAGTACCTATTCTAAAAACAGAAAATAGTCTTTTCAGAAGTCTGTAAAACACTTATAAAATGTTTATGTACTTGGCCACAAAAACCATAATAAGTTTCCTGAATGTTTAAATATTAATGATATTATACTCACACTTTGACCATAAGTAAAAAGTAATAACAAAAAAATAAAATTCATAAAATCAATACAAGGTTAAAATTATTTTCTTTAAAATCCTTGAATTAAAGAGGAGCTGAAATATGTCACTAAAGATCATTTATATAAGAGTCAAATGATAACATTATATGTCTATCATATTTGTACAGTCAGTGATATAAGTAGAATTAATTCATATCCTTATATATTTTTATATTAAGATAGAAAGAATGAAAATGAGTAAAATACACATTCAAATCTAAAACCAAGAAAAAGAACAAAAATAGTAAAACAGTGAAACTAGATATGGTTAAAAATATCAAAGAAATTGGAAGACATAAACTATATAACTCTATAATAATGAATTTTAAATGTATCTGAAATAAATTCTCTATAGAAAGACACAAATGACCAAAACTCTCTGTAGGAAACAAAGGGGACTTCAGTTACTGAAAGACAATCCAAATCAAAAACGATCAAACAAAAGCAGGCAAAAACTTACTGAGAGGAAACCATTAGAGATTTCTCCATGTAAAACTAACTCTCGCCTATTATATGTAGCACCAAGAAAACCTGCACAAACTTTAGGAAAAGTATTCTTTCCAAGGCCAACAGCCACCTACCGTATTGCCAAATCTGCCATCCCGCAACATCTATACTCTCATCTATGCAGCATTTGATATTCGACATTGTTGGTCACAGCACTTCTTAAAATGATTTTCTGTGTCCCCTTGGTTTCCTCTGCTATAGGAAACCACCCTATTTCTTCCTATTTTTACCCCATACATGGGCTCCCAAAGATCCAGGCTTTGTCCGACTTACTGTTATGTCCTTTGTCCCAGTTAACTGATCTATTTTCCTGCTCAAGAAATTAACTAGACCAGCCACATTCTTTGTCTTTTCCTTATTATTTCACCCACCATTCACACAACTACATGGCCAAATCTTCCAATCACTTTTTTTTCCTAGAAAGTAAATATATAAGAAGAAAATGGACAAAACTTCACTTGGTCTTTGGCTTGATTCTAGCGTCTCAGATATTGGACTCCTGAGATCTAATTTCTTCTCTCTTTTGTGAACTTCCTAGCTTATATAATTTTTCACTTTTGACCATATCTCCTGCCTCTGATTCCTATCTTGACCCATTTCTGTTTTTTCTGAGTGTTCAGCATTTCACATTCACCTTGGCTACCTGTTTTAGCTTGAGCACCTGCTCTGCCACTCTCTATAAAACTCTACTTCCACGTTCTGTGATTACCACAAACTCAATGCAGCAAAGTTCTGGCCAAAATTGAGAAGGTTATCTTCTTCAGTACTTGCTCTTTTTTTTGATCTATGAAGCTTGACTTAAAAAAGCTTTGGTATTGTTCTTATTGTTAAACAATATTTTACTATTAATATTATATATTTGTTTGAGTTTTTATGTGTTCATGTCATACGTCCCCAACTGACTGCAGATGCCACTTTTTGTGTGCCTTGACCTGATATTAGCCATCCAAGCCTGTGTCGTCTGGCTATAAAGGGAGACTTGAATAGGCATGTTTCAAAGACTGTCTCCTGAAATAGATGACACACCTGAGATGACAGGACACGTTTTCCTATTACCCTCATCACATAGTAAAGATTCACGAAGCTCTTGGATGCCCCAGGATGTTCTGCTTTGATAATTTCGTATTGTCTAACGTAGACGTAAATAACCAAACTCGTCTTAATAAGGTAGAAAACAAAGTGCCCATTCACTGAAACAAAACCATACAAAATTTAAAACAACCAAACAAAAGCATATAATACATTATTGAGGACAAATAGAGATTCCTAAGTGGGAGACTAAAACCCATCTCTTAGCAATAGCACAGATAAATATTTCATAATTGGCTTTCTGAGAATCGAGATAACCTACCAGTATTTTGAACTTTTTCTTTTTACCACAAGCTACATTATTTATATATGTATATAACGCAAACAAACAAATACACATGAAATACATGTTCACAAAATAATACTTTCTCTTACCTTATGTTGTGTTTCTGATATTTTCTATCCTATCCTTTCCTATTTCATTCTGTTCTTTTTTTAAAAAATGTTAATTGCAATTTTATAAATCAGTGATTCTCAACAGGGGGCAATTTGGTCCCCAGGAGGCATTTGGCTGCATCTGGAGATACTTCTGGTTGTTGTCAAGCCCTGGAGGGGGAGTGGCGGGGAGGGAGGATGATACCGACATTATTGAGTAGGTCCAGGGAGCTCAAATCCTACAGCCCGCAGAACAGCCCCACAACAAAGAATTATCCACCCTGAAATGCCCGTAGAGTTGGGGTTGAAAAACCCGTATCTAAAGGATTGTGTCCACAGATCTAAAACCACGTCCCTTAATGCTAGCGTTACCAAGAAGGAAGGAAGATTGCCTGTTATAATAATATGCCAAGCTTCCTCCAAGAGAAATAATAAGAGCTATTTTTTGTCTCTATGAGGACCCCACAAAGTAGGCCCATTTTTTCCTACTACAGTGCTTGGTGTACTCTTCACGTTTATGTCAACTTGTGAGACCTAGGTCTTCGGGGCCACACAGGGCACTCTGAGGTTAAAACGTTAATGAATGCCTCTCTAAGTGTCCGTGAAAGCTGATTCATCACTCAGGGTGATTAGCAGTGTTGGGTTAGAACTAATGAGCTTCGAGTGCCAGCAGTTGCTGTGTGAGCTTAGTGGGGCATTGAGATCCAACAGCACTCAACTTCTTTCTGACCTGCGGGGCCTCTGTTCCCTCAAAACCCAGTAAGTGAGAAAACCGCTGAAACGGCAGTTTATTCCCCATCAGGCTAATTACTTCTTTTCCCAAGATCAAGACTACGTTTTGGAAGGGCTGAGACATCTGAAAGCAGAGAACATACTGGGACAGGGAAGCTCAGGCAGTTTTTGTGCCCCTCAAAAGAAACAGATGGTTAACAAAGAATCTGAGAGCAGAACACAAAGTGGGGGGCGTCTAAGGGAGCCTGCAGGCCAACCCGGCCAACAGGCAAATTGGGACTAAAACCTAGAAGCATGAGTTCGGGAGGTGCGACGCTGCAGACAGCTGCTGCCACGTAGAAGGAAGGGCGGCGACGGGACTGGAGAAGCCCAACAGAATCCTTGTAAACGTAGACAATTTGGAATGAAGCACATGACGTTGCTTTTGTTGGAAGCTTTGAGGTTGTCAGAAAAAACTCTCACCAAACTCAACGTATAGGGATATCGTTCTAGTTTTCTTACCAATAAGCAATGTATTTGTAAAAATCTAAATGGGAGTATTTGCATATTCTTCAGCATTTTTAGTTATGATAGCCATGGATTGGCTTTACGGACGTACACTGGTTGGGAAATATTTTAGAGGTTGCTCTGGCCTGGAGGGTAGGGCCCTAGATTTGTGTTCCTATTTGGTTGTTATAACACTGGGGCAAGTTATTTACATCTCCTGACCAGGATTTTATAATATTTAAACGTGGTAGGACTGATATAATTTATAAAGACTTGTTTCCCCTCAAACATACTAAGGATTTAAGAGGATTAGATGATAATGGAACCATCTTGAATGAAGTACATCAGACCTTGTTTTACATCACCGCTTAAGCAGACGATAATAGCGCATAGGGAATGGGAAATTAATGAGTCAAAACTCTTTGGCTATGAGAGATAAGCAGAGTGTCACTAGCAATAGCATTCCAGTGCTTCCCTGATCCTTCCCCAGGCTTTGTCCTAATTCGAGGGTTGATGTGGTGGCAAATGACAGAATTTAATTTCTATAACCAGGGTGCCTTCATTATATCCATTCGGTGGATGAGGAAACTGAGACAGAGAAATGAAGTAACTTAACGGGTCACTTAATTATTAGAAGATGGAACCAAATACTTTCAATCCTGAAACTTGGCACATTTGTATGCTATTTAACATTCTACTACCTCTAATACGTTCTGCGCTTCACACAGAGAGGATCTTCTGGTTTTTTGGGTGTCTGTAGTTATTTCAAATGCTTTGCCATCAGTTAAAACTGTTTGGGATTGAAGCTTAACATGGGCTGAGCAACCCAACCAAATGAATGATAACTTGGAATTACTTTTCTTTTTCTAGACTTGGTAAAGTTTAAAAAAATCACCATATCTTCTAGATAGTTGGGCACCAATGAATGAAATAACTACACACGTCAGTGTCCACTTATTTATAAAATAACTCAGCTATTGTAATTATATGAAAGGTCAAACTAGATCAACCTCAGGGAGTTTATTAGATGATACATCAGTCAGCTCTTACTGTGGCTAAAAATAAACACATCATCATCATCATCATCATCACTATCCTAAGCACTTTCAGCTTATAATACATTTGTACAGCACTTCTGGTACTTTTTAACAGTTTCTTCCTATGACTTTTCCTATTCATAGCAGACACAATCATTATCTCAGTGGCCCCATACCCCAGCAGGAGCCACTTGCATCTTTGTAAAAGAAAAATGGGTTGAAGTAGAGGTTAAGTGTCTCATTCCCTGATGTTCAGCCCATCAGTGGTGTGGACAAGAACAAAAGCCAACTATTCTAAGACTTTTGACGAATGATGTCTGTGCTGTAACCATTTAGACTTAATCTTAAGGCTCTAGGCAGCTCCCAGGATTAAGACCTATTTTCTAATCTATTTTTAAGCATTTTAGGAACAAGTAAAGGAAAGAAAATGGAGCAAAGCAGAAGTAGCAATTCTATTTCTTAGAAGGTACCTCAGTCCACGGCCATACCACCCCGAATGCACCCAATCTCATCTGATCTCGGAAGCTAAGCAGGGTCAGGCCTGGTTAGTACTTGGATGTGAGAAGATACATCAGTACTTTCAGTGTGTGGAAGTATAATGTTGATGAACAATTCCATTCCCTCTAGGTCACCAGCGTTAATAGTTTGTTATGCGTCTGTCCAGATGGTTGGTAAGCTTGCATTATATACAAAGGCAGCCTATCAGTTATGTATGGCTAAAATAATGCTTCATAACATTACCACAAAACCTCAGAGATGTGCAGTAACAGTTATTTATTTTTCTCATCTGCAGAGTTGTAAAGGTTGATCCAGGTTAACTTGGGATCTCAGCTGGACTTGCTTATATGTCTGTGGTCAGCTGTGGATTGACCAGATGGCTCTGCTGATCTTGGCTGGGTTTGTTCACATGTTTGGGGAATCAGCTGGCTGAAAGCTGACCTAGGGAAGCTTCTACTGGAATAACTGGGGTGACTCGACTGCTCCATTTGTCTTTCATCCTTTGAAGGCTAGGCCAGACATGTCCTCACAGTGATGGAGGTTTTTCAAGCCTTTTCTAGTAGCACAACTGCTAACGTTCCATTGGCCAAAGCAAGTCACACAGATGAACTGAGTATCATGGAATGGAAAACAGATTCCACTCAAGATGAAAAAGCTACAAAGTCCATGGCAAATGGCAGGGATCAAGAGAGGGATGAGAACTTGGACTGGTCAATACACTCGACCTAATCCTCACTGAAGCATGTTCTAACGAATAGACTTTTTTTATAGTCTGTTTTTACAAATGTGAAATATCTTATCATTTATGGCTTATTTTGTAAGCTAATACTATTTGCAGGTCTTTCTAAGTCATTGAAAAAGGATCTTTTTCAACTCTATCTTTTTTAACATTGCAAAATGTTACATTACATGGATGTACCAGAAATTTTTAACCAGTTCCCTAAGGATGGATTAAGTTAATAATGATTAAGTTCTTTCCTGTTATGAGAACTTAATTAACCATGCTACACCGTTTCACATAGCATATTTATGCTGGCATTGTATTTCAATAAAGTAAATTTGCACCATCAGGATTGTGGAAACTCTTAGACTTGACCCTCCAGAAAGACTGAGCCACTTGTAATTCTCTGAATATGCCACAATCTCCTACACCTCCATGTTTTCAAACACGGTTTCTTCTAGAATCCTCCTCCCTCTCCCACTTGATCTCGATAATCTATAATGAAACCCTGTGATAAAATGAATTTACATATAACATAACTGGTGACTGTCTCTCATTCTCCTTATCTGACTTACTGTGCAGTACCTCAAGTTTAAGTGCATGCAGTCAAACTGTCGGAAGCCCACTTAATAGCTCTACTCTTCATCATTCTAGTTTTCACTCAAGCCCTACTGTGTTGGTGAAGCCTTCTCTGAACTCCTCAGGCAGACTCAGTATGCCTTCTCTGGACATAATAACACTTCCATTGTAGCAATTCTCCTCCTGAATTACATTTGTGGTGATGTCTGCCGTCTAGATGGTCAGCTCTTTGAGGGCAGGAACATTGTCTTTTTATCCACATAGTTCCACTTTCTAATAGGAAGCTTGGCCAAGAGAGGCATTCAATAAATGTTTGTTAAATAAAACTCACACTTGAGGTCAAACCTGATGTTAGTCATATAACAATCATTCATGCAATAAATATTTATTGAATATGTGCAGTGAATGAGATATGTTTGGAATGAGAGAGTGGGTAGAATGTGAAGTGCCTTATTGAAAAAGGATGATCTTTTCAGAGTATCTGATGAAATTTCAGACGTTTTCCTCAGAAAAATGCATATATGCTTATTTTCACATACACTTTTTGTGAATTCACTGCTTTCCGGTACTCCTTCTTGGAACTCAGGTTAAGAAACTCTGCCTTAAGTGGATAAGAACATGGCCCAATGTCAGACTTAGCTACACTAAAAACAAATTTTGGGAACCTGAGGTTAGACCATCTGTCATGACTCACCCATTATACTACTTCATTCTCACCTTATAATAGGTGTACAAATGCCAAAAATATAGATTCTGTCCTATCTATATCTTCATCTACATTTTAGATTCCTTGCCTACCCTCTAAAATATTTTTGAGACTCATATGTTATTTTGGGCTACTGAGATATATACAAATGAAAACATCTACCACAAAGGTGTCTCATGACTTTTTTGACATGACTTACCCATAATTCTATGTAAATACATAGATCTGTTTGATTTACTGAAAGAAAGAGTTTTAAAAATCACTAGATAGGAAATATAATTTCTGCATCTTTAAAAACATTTTAAGGACAGGTGCAGTGGCTCACGCCTGTAATCCCAGCACTTTGGAGGCCGAGTGAGAGGATCACTTGAAGCTAAGAGTTTGAGATCAGCTTGGGCAACATAGTGAGACCCTGTCTCTACAAAAAAAAAAAAATTACAAATTATCAGGTTATGGTGGCACATACCTCTAGTCCTAGCTGCTCAGGAGTGTGAGGTGGAAGGATCACTTGAGCCCAGGAGTTGGAGGCTGCAGTGAGCTATGATCATGCTGCCACACGCCAGCCTGGGTGACAGAGTGAGACCTTGTCTCAAAAAAAAAAGTGTTTTAAGGTATATTTAGATAAAATGAAACATCAAGATCTCACTCAAATAGCAGCAAAATTTGTGCAGGACTCGCCTGTGAAAAGCTTTGCCGAGGCTTCCTGACCAGGAGCTAGGCAACGTGTTCTCACCCATGTGCTAGGCATGCGTACAAAATGAACTGGTAAATTGGACTTCATTAAAGCTAAAACCTTTGCTCAGCCAAAGCCACTATTAGAAGAATGCAAAGACAAACTACAAACTGGGAAAATATTTCCAAATATTTTCTGACAAAGGACTTTTATTTCAGATATAAAAAAAGAACATTTAAAACTCAACAGTAAGAAAATGAACAGCCCCATTTTAAAATGGGCAAAAGATTTTAATAAATATTTCAAAAGAGAGGTAATTAAACACATGAAAAGATGTTTAACATCATTAGTCATTAGGAAAATGTAAATTAAAACCACTATGTGATACCACTATATAACTATTAGAATGGCTAAAATTAAAAAAAAAAAACCTGACAATATAAAGAGCTGACAAGGATATGGTCCAAATGGAACCCTCAAGCATTGTTTTTGGGAATGAAAAATTGTATAACCAACAGTTTGTTGGTTTCTTATAGTTACACATATACTTGTCAAATGATCCAGCAATCCTGCCTTGATATTTAGCTAGAAGAAAAGTTTACATTCACACAAAACCTCTGCCAAATGTTAATAACAGCTCTATTCATAATTGTTGAAAACTGGAACCAACCCAAACGTCCCCCAGTAGGTGAATGGATAAACAAACCGCAGTGCATCTGTACAGCAGAATACTACTCAGCAATAAAAAGGGGCAATATATTGATGGGGGAACCCCTCATACTTTATCCTCCAGCAAGACTGAGCCAGCTTGAATTGATCTCAAAAACACTGTGCTGAGTGAAAGAAGCCAGTCTCCAAAGGTTATATATTATATAATTCTATTTACATGGCATTCTTAAAAAGACAAAACTGTAGTGACAGAGAACAGATCAGTGCTTGCCAGGGGTGAGGAGAGGGTAAGACTACAAAGTAATTGCATGATACTGAAGTGATGAAACTTTCATATTCTGATAGTGGTGGTGGTTACGCAAATCTATACAAATACTGGATTTCACACAGTTGTACTCCAAAAACGTCAATTTTACTGTATGTTAATTTAAATATAAAATAAAAGCTTCACTGAGAAACATAAATGAAATTTGTATAAGCAAACGCTGTATCATTTTCTTAGATTGATGAACTCAGTATAGTAAAAATGTCATTTCTTCCTAAATTAGGCCTTACATTTTATGAAATCCAAATTCCAATGGAAGTGAGGAGGGGAAGGGGACTTGACAAAAATATTCTATAATTCTTCAGTGCATTTGGAAAAATACACATTCACTAAAAAATATTCAAGAGTAGAACAGATAGGAAATTTCATGTTAGATTCAAGACATATAAAATTACATTATTAAAAGTCTTCCAATAATGCAAGAATCAACATAGAACACAATGAAAAGCTTCAAATACAAAACGAAGGTTACATAGCAATTTAGTATATGATATAGGCAGCATATCAGTACTGGATAAATGGACAGTTATCTGTTCATTATTTTAAAAAAAGAAATCTTTAGAATTTGAACTCGACCATAATTTAAAGTGAATTCCAAAAGGAATAAAATTGAAATCACAGATGGATATTTATTTATTTAGTATTAAGGTAAGAAAGACCTTATTCAGAAAATATCATAAAGCAAAAGCAAAAGTCATAAAGAAAAGGACTGATAAATTTTAAAACATTTAAAAAATATGCAAAACACCATAAAAGGAAATGTGAAAGGATAAACTGGAACATTTGCTACATAAAAGACAAGGGATAAATATCATTAATATAAAGAAAATGTTCAAGATCTAAGAAAAAAATCATCCCAGTATAAAATAATAGGCAAAAATACATTAGCAGGAAATGTCTTTTAAAAATCATATTTCTAATAAATATCTAGGAAAATGCTCACCAGTATTAAAATATTGAAGAATTTATTTCCCTATGTCATCGGCAGCAATTACAACATCATAATGCACAGTACGGATGGCTATACGCTGAGACAGAACTAAAATATTTTAAATACTATATTAAGATTCAAGGACAAAATATAAATACCTTCATAGAAGTTTTGCAGTACGGTTCAAAAACTTTAAAACATTCATGTCTTCATTTCTACTTCAAGGAAATAATTAAACATGTGAATAAAATGTTGGACTTTGGCAACAGCCTAAGTATCCAGCAATAGGGGAGTCACTAAACACTTTGTGGCTGCGGTCCCCGACCCCGGGCTGCGGACAGGAACCGCGCCGCACAGCACGAGGCAGGGAGCACAGCTCCATCTGTACTCACAGCCGCTCCCCCTCACCCGCATCACCGCCGGAGCTCCGCCTGCTGTCAGATCAGCAGCCGCGCCGGCATCGCGTAGGAGCGACAACCCTACTGTGAACTGCGCGTGCGAGGGATCCAGGCTGCACGCTCCTTGTGAGAATCTGGTGCCTGAAGACCTGAGGTGGAGCTGAGGCGGTGATGCTAGCGCTGGGGAGCGGCCGCAAATACGGATTGCGGTTAGCAGAGAGGTTTGACTGCACAATAAATGTAATGCCCTTGAATTATCCTGAAACCATCCCCCCTCTCTCCCCCTCCCCACCCCCGTCTGTGGAAAAATTGTCTGTCATGAAATGGGTCCCTGATGTCAAGAAGGTTGGGGACGGCTGCTTTGTGGCATTTCATATAATACTATGCTCACAGCCATTGAAAACGAAGTAGATGTATATTTAATGATAAGAATCGTGTTTCCTATTTATTCCTAAGTGCAAAACACAGTTTAAAGTAGTGCATGGACAATATAATTTTATTTTATAAATAAGTTATAAAGATCTGCATAGAATGAGGTCTGGATGGATGCATTTTAAAATGTACATCTGAGTGGTGAGTGGATGATTTTACTTTTTAGAATTTTTGTGCTCTGAATTTTCTGTTTTCTATAATGAACCATTTTGACTTGTGTAACTTGAATTCTTTTTAATTTAATTTTTTAAAAGCCCCTTTGGAAAGCAGGTCTTTTCTGCATGGTCTCACTCAAGAGTCTACGTTATTTTGTTTTCCTGTGCTGAAAGAAGAGGGATTTCTGTTCAGTCACACAGATGTGAGATACTGATGACATCTCTGTGTTAAAGCCGCCCAGCCCAGGCGAATTGCTTCAGTTGGGAAGTCCAGCTCCTGATGGCCCTCGGGCTGATTTGGAACAGAGAGCCCTGTCTGTCTGCCTCGTTTTTCTTTGTAATGATTTCTCTGCATCCTGGTGCATTTTCTTCAGGCCCACCCTTCACGTCTCAGGCCCCTGGACATGAGTACAAATGAAGACCCACATACCATATGTCTAAACATTTAAAAAGTTATAAATCAAGCTGATAAGCTGTTAAATGAAATACATTCTGTTCTATTTTGATAAATATTCTTTCCTAACAACGAAACAGAAAAATATGCTTGAATTCTATTGTTTTTATATATCTGGAAGTTGGCAAATTACCAAAGATGACTCAATCTAATTATTTTTGCTCATTTGTGTAGTCTAGTGATGGGCCAGTAATGTTGGGATGAGTAATAAACTAAAGACATACACAGATCGCGAACTATTATTAATACATACTTAGACAACACAATTTATTTTTCATCCTTTAATTTCAGCAAAATACTGATTATGTTACAATCGAGATTTTTATACTAATTTTATTCTATTGACAGTAATGGTCTAAAGCAGGGGTGACAAATGGTTTCTGAAACGATCCGGATAATGGATCTCTGTCACAAGCACTCAAGCCTGCTGTTGTAGTTGGAAACCAGAGGAAGACAAAATTCAAGCGAATGGGCATGGCCAGGCTTCAATAAAACTTTACTTATAAAAATAGCTCACCATCACCACTATCTAGTTCCAGAACATTTTCATCACCTCAAAAGGCAACAACTACCTATTAAGCAGTCACTCCCTCTCCCCTGCCCTCTCCCTCAGCACTTGGCAATAGCTAATCTGCTTTCTGTCACTGTAGGTTTATTTATTTTGAATGTTTAATATAAATAGAATCATACAACTAAAAAAAGCTATATTTGGCCTACGGGTCATATTTTGGTGACCCCTGATCTAAAGGATTTTTGAAGTACAGGTGTGTAAATTTGAATATATTTTGATCAAAATGTAAATTAAAGTAAATGTTAAATTTAAGAAATTAGTTATTTTCATATGTTTTAGAAGGTGTTTTTCTTCTAAAGTATTCCAAGTTGCCTATCAAAATCCAAAGGCAAAACACAAATTGTCATTAATAACAAGTAATTTGAAATAGTATTTAAAATGGACTTTTGATTAATTTTTAAATTGTAATTAAATCTTAACCATTTTGATAAAATTAGAACTGTTCTCTATTCTAGCTTTAAACATCTATCTAGTTGCTAATAGAAAGAATCAGTATCGTGCTGCACCTGTTTCACCTAAACCTACATATTTGCAAGTTTCAGAGTAGCATCATTTGCTTCATAATGCAAAAGGCCCTTCTGCCTCGGGGGGTACCAGGATGCGCGAGTACCTCTAGGACCATGAATCGGGATAGGACAAGCAAAGGAATGAACTCTCAGGAATACTAGAAAATGATACTTTTACATCAAGAAGCTGTTTCTTGCTCTGATTATGAAACATTTGGTAAGTTATTTAATTTGTGTTTTCTCTTAGCTAACAAAGTCTCACTCAGATCCTTCCTGAAACTGGAAGCCATGTCCATCTCCAATGTTGGCAGCAACACGAGCCATGTGTATGCTCTCAGCACTTGGACTTTTTGTTTTGAAGACACAGGGCAAGAGGTTTGGAAAAGCATTTCCCCGGAGCCTGAACAGTTTCACTCATGAGAGTGGATGTTAGGGTTACCAGTCGCACTAGGCTACTGCTAGGGCGACACTTTCTGTAACAAATCTGTATGTGTGTGATTTGTGGGACTTGCTGAATTGTGGGACTTAAAGCGAGAGCCCTTCTTGTCTGTGTCCTGCTGGATCCATGGTTCTACTGGTTCACAGTGGTGCATAATAAAGCTACCCTGGTACACTGTGTAAGAGGTACACTCACGGATTGCTTCGCTGAGGTTTGTTTTGTCCGCATGCCTCGTGTCCTGATGATGTCGTTATTCTGGAGGTTTGCTTTATATCATAAGAGTGATTAATAAAAGGTTATTTTGGAAGTTCTGTTTTGATCTTAGTGAGACAATGTATCATTTTCTACTGTTCAAAGTCAAGCTCAGATATTTACACAGGGCACTGACGGCAAATTTTGGAAAGAATATCCAGACGGCTTCACGCCGTGTTTTCTGTTTACACTTAAAAGATGTGTTGATTTAGCACCTACTCTGGGTCCAGAAGCTCACAACCAGGATAAAACAAACAGGAGAAAAAGGGATGAACAAACACAGACCCCACCGTGGCCGACATGTAACAAAGAACCTTCCTAAAATCTCAGGCTCATCCTCCTCATGCTCCTCTCTTGGCTTCCCCGCTCTCCTCAGATCGTTGATTTCCAAGCAAGGAAAGCACGTTTCCTCCTTATCTCCAGCCGCACATATGCAAAGACCTGATAATTCCCGGCTGATGAGAGAGCTCAGTTAGGAGCAGAGAAGCGCAAAAGCTGATAGCGCAGCTCTTGAACTAGTCGTTTATAAGCTCTTGTCAGGAGCCGAGATGAGCCTAGATGCGGGTTTGCTGCGGCAGTCGCCCCAGAGCTGGGAGAGGAGCCTGCCGTAGGCTGAGGCTTTCCCCGCTTGGTTTAAGACTTCCATTCTCCACTTCTAGATCGCTGCCCCTGTAACGTGGTTACAGGATCCAGAGAGGCTAAAGAAGAGCCATTTCTCCCTTTGATTGGGACTCACATTTAATACAACTTTCCCAGTCCAGAAACACTGCAAGGGACTTTCCTCTCCGCACATGGATTTTATTTTTCAGGGACTTGAAATGTCAAGGTCATCAAGCTCTGGACAAGTTATATTTCTAGAATTAAGGCACAATGATATAACAGAGAAAGAACGGCGAACCCAGGGTCAGGAGACCCAGAACCTAAGCCCAGCTTTGTGTCCACTTGGCTGCACTTCTCAGACCTCTCCACATCCGTGTCGCGCAGCTGCGGGATGGAGGATTTCTAAGGTTCTTTCCAGCTCCAAAGTTCTGGGGCGCTGCTTAGGAGAACGCAGTCCTCACGCTTTCCTGCCTCTGGCAGAGTCTTCTCTTTTTTCTCCTGCTTTCTATCTTCTTTTCTGTCTCCCTGTAATCAATGTCTCCCTGTCTCTCTTTCTGACACACACACACACACACACACACACACACACACACACTTACATTTCTAAGGGCTTATAAATATTTATCAGGCTTTAGATTCTGACTAATTTAATTGTATTTGATTTCTGCTTGTGTATTTGTGGTCATTTTATAGCTACATTGTCATTAAGTCTTTTTTTTTTTTTTTTTTAGAAACAGTCTCACTCTGTCACCCTGGATAGAGTGCAGTGATGTCATCGTAGCTCACAGCAACCTCAAACTCCTGGGCTCAAGGGCTCCTCCTGCCTCAGCCTCTTGAGTAGCTGGAACTACAGGTGTGCACCACTGCACCCAGCTAATTTTTCTATTTTTAGTAGAGATGGGGTCTCACTCTTGCTCAGGCTGATCTCAAACTTCTGACCTCAAGCGATCCTCCTGCCTCAGCCTCCTAGAGTGCTGGGATCACAGGCGTGAGCCACTGTGCCCAGCCAAGAATAATTCTTTAACAGTTATTTCTTTCCTGATTTTAGATCTCCTTTCCTTTTATTTAAATACACTGACTTTTTCAGATTTTTGCTTTTAATTTTGCTCTATCTATAGTTCAGTTGAAATGAACCTTGAAGTTTGTTTGTTTCTTCCCAAAGTTACATGAGTTTTAAGTCTTCTGAACCATTGTGTATTTAAGAATGTTATTTTGATACGACTTCAAGTGAAATAAAACTTATCCAAATATAAAAGTCTTTTTCCCTTTAAACTTTTCCTACCTTTGGACACTTATTACTGAAGTGTACGGCCAAACTCCCCTCCACCCTCTGCATTTGTCAGTAGCCTAGTTGTGCCATTTTGTTTCTCTTTCTGTATAGAATATCTGTGGAATACTTTCTTTATTCTCAAACTCTAAAAAATTTGCTAGTATTTTTCAAAGTGTGGATGTCTGCCAGGGCCAGGACTAGATGAGGCAAGAGTAGGACCTAGGGTAAAAATAAATAAAAAAATAAGGAGGTGCTTACTCTCAGTGTGATAAATGTCACATTTTGCTTGGTACACAAAAAATATCTGAAGTCCAGAGAGGGCCCCATGTGGAGAGGTACAATGTGTTCCTGGCTTTTTCCCGGCTTTTGCAGATGGTTTTTTAGGCTCTGTCTTGCAGACTCTGACATTATTAGGTTGTCTGTGAATTTTAGCTTTTAGGATTGTGAGATCATTTTTCTGGATATTCTTTAGTATTCTGATAGGACGTTGGGAGAAACACATCAGCTCACAAGAGACAAACACCACTTTAAAACAGAGTTTGGGACAACGTCTACAGGGTTAGAAATGATATTTTAAATCTTATGAATACATGAGTTCCCTCAATGAAGTAAACTAAGAGAGGGAAGATCAGGAAGTGAAGTGATGAGTCTTATAAGATATGGGTCAATTTTTAGTGTTTCTAAGAGTCAATGAAGGAGACAAGGTGTGGAGTTGCTTGGGAAACTCTAAGGTCCGACACCACATAAAGGATTATTACTTGAATCTACTATCCAAGAGGACTCCTGCCCCTTCCCTTTCAGGACGACCTGACCACAGGTGTATTATCTGTCCCTCTGTAAGTTTCCGCAACATTAGCAACTAAGAATCCTTGACTTTTCCCTTCCTGAAGCCCAAGGAATGTCACGCTATTTTTTTGAAATCTGCTTTGGCGTATATGATGTCATAAAGCCTGGTGAGAGAAAGAACATTTTTTGTCGCTCCATAAATTAATATTACTGTATTAGAGACAGAAATGGCCTCAGGAGTTTTGCAGGGCTCTGCCCTGAAAGAATATGTGAACAAGTTAGTTTGCATATCAAAAGCTGCTCCACCTCAGGAGGGCATCTCAAAGGTCAGCAGTGGCTGCTTTCCAAGGTGATGCTGTGATCTTAACCCTGTGGTCCCCACCTGCTTTGAAGGACAAAGCAAGGTCTACATGGAATTAAGGGATGAGAGCTGATCAAAGGGTGTCCAGCCAGAGACAGATCCCTGCGGCTAAAAACAATTAGCCCAAGGGACAGTGCCTGCTTGACTTCTGATCACCTGTCTCTATTTGCAATAACTAGATAAAGAAATATGGAGCCACTATAGCTCCGTTTAACCCTTCTGTTAAGTAATAGCTTTATCTTAGAACTTAGAAGTTTGTCCTTGAAAGACTTTGTAACCAGAGTTAGTTAGGGGATCTATAGTAGCCTTTTGAAAGACTTTTAACCTAAAACAAACTACCTGTTGTTATGTAAATCTGTTACCCCTGACAACCAATCTCTGTACCTATAAATACCCATGTGAAACTTTATTCTGGGCCCTATGGTTCACAGGGATGTCGTAGGGACCCTTGAGTACCCCCACTTTTTGCCTTTTATCTTTATAAATCTATAAAACTATATCTTCATCTCTGTGTATTCTTTTACTTCAATTATTCTGCATTTTCTATTATTTTCTTACCCTCTGAGACAACCCCTGCCTAAAAGACCCGATTTTTTGCAGGGAGCATAGCTAAACTCCCTGCAATTTTTGCCTCTTTCTTGACTTGATGGGTCCAAGTTTGAGAAAGAATCTACCATGAACGGCACCGGAAAGCATCCGGCCCCCACGTCTGCCGTTTCACTTATCTTGATGATGGTCTGCGTCTTCGAACTCACATCCAGATTCAGTCAGTGTGGGAGCGGGTTCAAAAACATAAGTCTTCCTCTTCCACAGAAGCCAACAAAAACAACCAAAGGAAGTTTTCTTTCCAGCCTTACAAGGCACGTTTTGAGTGGGGTCCCACAGAACAACAGCAGGAAAAGAAATATTGATGTGAGTGGGGCTTGGCCCCAGTGGGACAGGCTGACGGCAGGGAGAGCTTGCAGCGGTTTCCTCCACTCCCAAGGCGCACCCCCCGGGGACTCACAAGAACTACCCTCTTGCCATAGCCATGAAAAGAGAGTGTTTTTCCTAGTGTTTTCTGCTGCTGGAGGCTTCCAGAAATAGACACATAGTTCTGTATGGTTCCGCTTGATTGCATATATTTTTTTAAAAAAAATGTACACATACATGAGCCAGATTTATTTTTCTCTCAATAAATTACAACTCAGGACTTCCCCTTGCAACATGTTCTTACCTTGCAGAACATAGCCGTTGAAAAACACATTATGTGTATTACTCGTATGTGAGATTTTAGAAAGGGTGATTTGCACTCTGAGATGAATAGGAAAGGAATGCATTGAATACTCCTATGTTTTGGCCAAGTATCACTGACATCCAGTAACATCAACTGAAAGAAACTCTCACGTTCCCTGGGTGTTTGGATAGGTTGAAAGAATTTGCACTTGAGAGCTAGATGGACTTGGATTTTCATTCTACCCCTGTCCATACCTGTGTGTCTTTGGACAAGTCGCATTATCTCTCTGAGCCTGTTTCCTCATTTGCGAAATGAGGAAAATAATTCTAGCTTCTCGTTGTTGTGAAATTCAAGAAATAATATATCATCAGATCTTGGTGTATGGTAAATGCTTAATAAGTGTTTATTTGCTTCTGTCTTCCTCATGTTCTTCCTAAAGACCCTGAACTTGACTTTATGGCCGCCCTGGATCTGTTATGTTTAATGTAGCCCTGTCCGTGAACTTCGTCTTCTAGGGGTGACGTCTTATTTTGATGTTTCAGGCACAGAGGGAGCACAGGACAGATACAGATCTCCCTTGTGACATACTTGCCTGATGAAATACAATGAGGCCACTCAGCGCATGGACTTCCTGGTCTTTCTGCTGCCCCCAAGCACTAGGGAAATGCCAAGTTAGCCTTCATTTGAACTAACCTCAGCGCTTTCTCTTGGCATCAGTTATTTGAACTGCGTTCTTTCAGACCTCATTGATTTTGAAGTCAATTCTCTTGATGCAGAATTGCCTTGCCTAATTATTTATACAAATCTCTCGATTTGGTTGGTGGAGCCACACTTCAGAACAGAGCAGCATGAAACTCTGCAGAACTTTAAACTTGACACGTCAACAATGAATGAAAGTTCTTTGCCATACGTGAAATCTTAGAGGTGGAAAGTCCTGGAGACATTGGGGACAATAAACTTATTTTGCTCATGAAGAAATCGTGGCCTAGGGACCTAAGGGGATTTGCCCAAGATCACATGGCTTGTGAATAGCAAAATCAGGACTGAGATCCACATTTCTATTCCCAGGTTTGAGTTTCCTGTAAAACTATGTCATCCTCGTGGAGACACGTGATCCGTCTGTGCCATATTTCAGAGGACAATGAATAATATTTTGTCTCCATTAGAGTCCTTAGGAAAAAATCCAAACTTTTTTATTTTTTTTTAAAGTGGCTCCAACTCTACTGAAAGAGAAACTTAATTTTTTTTTCTATTTTTGAGGAAAGAGGAAGCTACTTCCTTCTTCAAAATATCTGTTTGTTTTAGTACAATTTTTATTATTTTCCACCTTTCTTCCATGTTGTTCCTGCCATAAATCAGCAATCAGCCGCATCAGTTCTCCCCTGCGTATTTCTCTCGTTCTCACCCGCCCCTGCCTTTTCCGCTACCAGCACTCTAGTCCAGGTCTGTAGCTCCTCAAGTTTGGATTACATCAGAGGAGCCTCCTAAGGTATTTAAGCACCTGCGTTCTTTTTTCCAGCTCCGTTCTAACCCGAACACTGCCTCAGACTCAATGTACCGCTGACAGTAATCAGACCGTCATCTCTTCAGTCTCATTTCGTACAGTTCCCCAATTCAGGCAGACACCAGCCTTCGTCTCGACTGCACTCAATTCAGAAGGCAGGTCTTTCAGGATCCTCTCAGCTACCTTCTGGATTGCTCTCCCAGGTTCCCCTGCTCCCCATCTGTTGAATCGGCTCCATCCAAGCCACTGTCTGTCTGTTCTTTTCCTAATCCTCTCTGGCTGCTGATTTTCTCCTGCCTGATGCCACGGGAAGCACCAGACCCTAGCACTGAGAGGCCTGCCCCCGCCTTCCGCACCCTGACCGTGAGGACTCGAGCACGCCGCTTAGCCTCTCTGAATCTCAGCTTCCCTCTCTGAAAAATTGGGGATCATAATTGCCTACCTCATCTCTCTTATGGCTGTGTAAAGATTAAACGAAAGTCATTGCTAAAATGTCTTGCACACACAACTCATTCTTCAGTTATCTTAGTTTTTGTGTTCACACTCTTGAGGCACATCCCCTATGATTACGGTCTGAAGCCCCCCAGTACCGGTCCATGGCCTGTTAGGTACTGGACCGCACAGCAGGGGGTGAGCGGTGGGCAAGCACAGCTTCATCTGTATTTACAGCTGCTCCCCATCACTCGCATCCCTGTATAAGCTCCGCCTCCTGTCAGATCAGCAGCGGCATTAGATTCTCACAGGAGCACAAACCCTCCTGTAAACTGCACACACGAGGGATATAGGTTATGGCTCCTCATGAGAATCTAATGGCTGATGACCTGACGTGGAGCTGAGGCAGTGATGCTAGTGCTAGGGAGCGGCTGCAAATACAGATTATCATCAGCAGAGAGTTTTGACTGCACGATAAATGTAATGCTCTTGAATCATCCCAAAACCATCTCCCCCATCCCCCACCTGTGGAAAAATTATCTTCCATGAAACTGGTCCCTGGTACCAAGAAATTTGGGGACTGCTGCTCTATGATACAGTGCACACCACTATGCTCACGGTGCCAGGATTAGGAGTGGCCCGTTTGTGGGGCAGCTGCTGTCCTTACAGTTTTTCTGGAGTCGGGGAAGGTGGTCAAAAAGAGGACCCCAGACTCTTCAGTAGGTGAACTTCACTTCTTTTCCTTTGTGATCTGAATTCCCACAAATTGAAGATATAGTTGGTTCAGCAAATGCCCTTTAAGAAAAATGCATGCATTTCTTGGAGCATTGCAGGAAATTGGTCCATTTATTTTTTATAAGCATAGTAAAATTTTTATTCAAGTTATAACATAAATATAGAACAGGACACAAATCCTGGGATACAGCTCAATGAATTTTCACAAAACAAATACATTTGTGTAACCAGCACCCAGAACACAAGTTGGGATGTTTCCATCAATCTGGAAGCCCCTGTCAGGACCCCTCCTAGTCACAGATTCCCCTAAAGGTAACCACTGTTTTGATGTCAAGTGGGATAGATGAGTTTGGCCTGTTTGTGCACATTTCATACAAGAACTCATGCAGCATGTACACTTTGGCTGTGTTTGTTAGCATTGTGAGACTCAGACTCAAGTTTCAGTCATTCATTCTGTTTACTTTATAGGATCTCATTGTGTGTATATATACTTCTGTTTTTGATGGACATTTAAAAAGCTTGTATTTGGGATTATTAGGATTATCTATGAACATCTGTGAACATGTCTTTTGGTGAATGTATGTATGATTTCTGTTGAGTGTAGTCCTGGGAGTTAAATTGCTGGGTCACAGTGTTTGCGCATGTTCAGCTTTGGGAGAGAGCTCCAACACCCAGATTCTCTGTTGTTTTTATTCTAGACAATTAGGTAGATGTGTCATAGTATGGTATTATATTTTAATTGACATTTCCCTGATGACTAATGAAGTTCAGCACATTTTCATGCATTTATTGACTATTTGGATACTGCATTTTAATTAATTTATTTTCCCTTTTAATTTTAGTTGACACGTAATAACTGTACATATTTGTGGGATACTGAGTGATATTTTGTTACCTGTATACAATGTGTAATCATCAAATCAGGGTGGTTAGCATATCCATCACTTTGAACATTTATCATTTCTTTGAATTGTGAACATTCAAAATTTTCTTCTCTAGATTTTTGAAAATATGCACCAAACTACTGTTAACCATATTCACTGTACAGTGCTACAGAATACTAGAACTTATTCTTCCTGTCTAGCTGTAATTTTGTGTGTACTATCTTTTGTATGAAATGCCTCTTCAAGTCTTGCGCCCATTTTTCTTTTATGCTTTCTCATTTTTAAAACTTATTGATTTATAGAAACTCTTTATATATTATGGATAGGACTCTTCTGTCAGATTTTGTATTTTCCATATTTTCTCCTGTTCTGAGTTTTAACTTTTTACTAGCTCAAAGGTATCATTTGAGAAATGAAAGTCCCTATTTTTAATATACTCCAAGTCATATTTTTTTTAGTTATGGTTATTCCTTTAAGAAATTAAAAAAACTTTGTCTCCTTCAAAATCCTTAAGATGTTTACCTAAATTTCTTTTCAAAAATTTCATTGGTTTACTATTCATATTTATATCTGCAGGCAATCTGGAATTGATTTTTGTCAATAGCTAGAGGTAAAGGTCAAGATTTATTTTCCCATATGAATACCCAACTGATCAAACACCATTTGTTAAAAACAGAACGGGAAAGGGTAACAAGGTGGTTTTTTTTAGAAATAAGGACTTCCAGTGAGGGCTCATAGAAATTTCAGAGGGAAGGTGGGGGAACAAAGAGACAATATGAGGGTAGCGGGAATTCATGAGAAATGGCCCAAATTGATAAGAAGGGGCAAAGCACACGAGGTGGCTTTTTTTAAAACTCTTTCTTGCACAGACTAGGTACGTGACGCGTATGTGTTAAGTGTCATGGGGGACTCCTCCTGCAGTGCCCTGACCGTGGACGTGTGCTGGTGCAGTCAGTGCTGGAGTCCGGGCCTCGCCTCCTGCACCACTGGGGAGGCACAGCCGTGGAGGCAGGCCTCTCGCCTCAGGAAGGTGGCAGTGGGAAAGCGCTCTGGGTCACTTTAGCACTCCCTCTGACTACCGACTTGGCTTAGGGCTTGAATATAAAACAACAAACTATTTAGCACAACTAGCAGGGTTCCTGCTTGGCCGTAACATTTCCCACACCGTAGATGGACAGCTGCTCAAGCAGCTCTGGGCCCTCAGAGACTGACCCGGGGTGACAGATCAGATCCACAGTGAAATCCCCAGCACAGCGGGGTGGCATGGTGTCAGAATCAAGTACATGTGTTGTCAAGCAGTTTCTTTCTTGGCATAACTATACCTCAGGCCATGGAAAGAAAGGGAATTCCCTTAAAAACTGAGCTCATCTCTCTCACACCATAATAAGTAGGTCTCTGTCCTTCCAAAGAACTTGGCCAGCTGATGGCTTTCAAATCAGGCATCCTCACCATCTCAGCGTTAAATGGGCAGGTGTGTGGATGCCCCAGGAATATGTGATAAAGGTCTACCTCTGATCTCCTCTGGAACCCTTGTTAGCTGACCAAAACGGGGTTCTCCTGGTAGTTGGGAATTCAGAACACGGGGCTTCACTTTCTTAAGAGTAGTGCTTTGGTACATTCCCCGTAGTAACGGTCAGGCTGACACTTCATTGCAGTGCAGACCCTTTGGCTTGCTTTTTCTGGTGAGGGGCATAAACTGAGCTTAAAGATGTTAACTTATTGGCTCATGAGCACCCAGCCGGCAGTGGGCACAGACCACAAAGCTCATTGTTTGATTTCAGATCAGCTCCACAAAATCTCATATATTATTATATTTCCCTTTTAGTTTAGCAAGAGGAAAGCAAAACCACAGCCTCCTTCAGTAGTACCTTGTTTTAATGTCTAATTATCCGTGAAACCAGAAAGACTCTTTTGTCTAACTAAATTCTATCAATGCCATTGAAGTGCTTGTCCTAAGTTCTTTTTTTAAAAAATTGTAGCAAAATATACATAACATAAAATTTACCAACTTAACCATTTTTAACTGAAGTCGTGTAAAGTGCATGCACACTGTTAGGCAGTCGATCTCCAGAACTGTGAATTTCGCGAAACTGAAACTCTGTACCCAGTAACCAACAACTCCTTGTTCCTTCTCCCCAGGACCCCTGGCAACCAACCTTCTACTTTCTGTCTCTATAAATTTGACTGCTCCAGATATATCATATAAGTGGAATCATACAATATTTGTCTCCTTGTGACTGGCATATTTCACTCAGCACAACGTCCTGTCTTCAGGGTTCATCCATGTTGTAGCAGGTGTCAAAATTTCCTCCCCTTTTAAGACTGAATAGTGTTCCATTGTATGAGTAAACCACATTTTTTTTATTTCAAAATATGATGGGGGTGCAGATGTTTAGGTTACGTATGTTGCACTTGCCCCTCCCCCAAGTCTGAGTTTCAAATATGTCCATCCTTCGTGTGGTGCGCATTGCATTCTTTGTGTATGCATATACCCGTCCCCTCCTCCCTCCTCCGCTCCCCCTCCCCCTGCCCAACATCCAATAGATGTTATTCTTATATGTGCACTTATGCGTTGATCACTTAATACCAATTTGATGATGAGTATATGTGGTGCTTGTCTTTCCATTCTTGGTATACCTCACTTAGTAGAATGCATTCCAGCTCTATCCAGGAGTATACAAGAGGTGCTCTATCACCATTGTTTCTTAAAACTGAATAGTACTACATGGTATACATATACCACATTCTATTAATCCACTCATGTATTGATGGACACTTGGGTTGTTTCCACATCTTTGCAATTGTGAATTGTGCTGCTATAAACATTCGGGTGCAAGTATCTTTCTTGTAGAGTATCATTTGTTCTTTTGGGTAGATGCCCAGTAATGGGAATTTGTTTACTTTTTAAAGACAGTATATACCTTCTTGTCTTTTCAATTATCCTCCCCAAATATCTAGCATTCAAGAATGTATACAGAACACTTAATCTCTAAAAGACAAAGATCTACTGCAACCAGGCACTGGCCATCGAGCTCTTGGTTTCTGTTTTCAAAGGCTGAGAATGACTGTAAAGAGGCAAGTGGAGGCTGCAGGGATGGGGTTGGAGCCAAGAAACAGGACTTTGGGGCTCTTCCAAAGTCAGGATCTATTTTCAGAAGGAAACAAAATGTTCACCAAAAAAGCATGTATCATCCGGCTGATTCTACACGACATCCTGGGTGAATCAGACATGTTCTAGCTTCTCTGCTAAATGCTATCTCAGAAGAGGTGAGAGTCAGGGGCTCACAAATGCATCTTCTCTGTCTGTCT
>CAUYSK010049291.1:0-32590 GCA_963575035.1 Avahi laniger
TACATAAGAGTCTAATATTCTCCCTTAATAGAAAGCACATAGAAAAATGTTTGAAATTGATACATTAAGAAATAGTAGTGGAATATATTATTGTCCCATATGGAAGCAAATATCGAAAGAAGCAGCTCAAAGGATTTAAAGCAGTCATTTCTGAGAATGGACCTTTGTGGTGGGAACGGGTTTAGGGCAGAAATTATTTTTCACTATAGACCTATCAGACTTGATTTCTTAAACCATGTCATATGTTTCCTCAATAAAAATTAAAATTGATTTAAAATGCAAATGTCTGGTATGGAAGCGGTCTTCTGATCTCTCTCCTTAAAATTAGATTAAGCTCATCGGGTGTCGGGCAGGTGGAAGCAGGGAGGAAGGGATGGGTATATTCACACTAATGGGTGCAGCATGTCTTGTCTGGGGGATGGACATGCTTGAAGCTCTGACTCGGGTGGGACAAAGGCAATATATGTAACCTAAACATTTGCACCCCCATAATATGCTGAAATTAAAAAAATTAAAAAATTAGATTAAACTTATTTTTATGAATCTCAGATAGCTTATAGGTAGCTTATTCCTAATTTGGTTGAGTATTACAATTCAAGTTCTCTAAAGTTATGCCCTGCTCTTTGGCTGTCAGCCTCTGATGGAAATATGCAAGATTTACTTTTTTCTTGCTATGCTCTGTCTTTAACCAAGTGGAGAAGCTTGGTTCAATAATATCTAGAATTGAGTTTAAAAAGTAATCTTTTTCTCTTAGAATAGTTCATTGAATAATAAACATAAAAGGTAAGATATTAATTGGGTTAAGTATGTAGTAGATGAAAATTTGTATTTTCAGGTTTAAGAAAAAAATAAAATATTTTATAAATATTTCTTTCCAAAACAGCAAAATAATTGCATAGTAATATAACTTGTCATACACATCAATTAAGATCACTTAAATCAAAACATACATGTGTCACATGTGCAGGATTAAACATACCCTATATATCTTTTGTGGTACATATGCATTTGATTGAAACTGAGAATACTTTAGACTCTTAATGCTTTACAGCACTCATAATGTGAAACTGAAAAAAAAAAACAATAGGAAAATGTTAAACATGGAAAATACTGAAGACATTGATTATTTACTAGGAAAAGAAACATATCAAAGCTTTAGATTTGCTTAAAAAAAGTTTTTAAAGGTCTAATAGTGTGCTATTTTAGAGACTCCTAATTTGGAAAGCTTGAATAATGTCTATTTTTTAAAAAATGGAGTCTCTCTCCAGTCATAGGAAATGTACCACCAGAACTATGTAATCAATGTGGAGCAGATGGTGGAGTAATTATCTGCTGTATTTGGGCACTACCATTGGCCAATTCATAGAATAGGGGCCAGGAAATTCATTCTGTGTTTCAACCTGTTTTCTGGTTATGATGGATAGTATCGCTTAATCGAAATCTTTGTATTAATTTAGTTTACATTCTTCAAGCCTGATCTGAATAAGCATGTATTTCTGTCTCTCTTTGTCTGTATGTGGGTATGCATGTTTGTGTCTTTCTCTAAGTCCAGTTGGAGCTATATAGTGATAATTTTAGGAATCTAGTAGTTGGAGCTGTGATTTATTTTTAAACATCAGCATGGCTTGTTAATAATAATTCTTTGAGGAAATAGCTATTCCCTATACCAGTCTACAAATTTGACTATCTCATTTATTTAAAATTATGTGGCGCAGTTCATAATTTAGAGAAGTCACAATTTTCTGAATGCTGATTCAGAATTATGTACAAGAGTAAAATATATCATCCTAAGTGATGTGTATTTTATTTTTTAGTTAAATTGAAATAAGCTATTAATCTCATATTGATTTCAAGATTTTTTTTGTTTTAAAGACTTCATCTTTCTAGAACAGTTTCTAGTTCACAGCAAAATTAAGAAGAAGGTACAGAGATTTCCTATATCTTCTCTGTCTCCACACATCCATAGACTCCCCCATTATCAATATTCCCCCTCATAGTGTTACATTTATTATAATTGATAAATCTACATTGACATATCATTATCATCTAAAGTCCAAAGTTTACATTAGGATTCACTATTGATTTTATACATTTTATGGATTTGAACATAATGACAAGTATACACCATTATAGCATCATATTTTTACTGCCCTAAAAATCCTCTGTACTCTATCAATTCATCCCTCTCTACCCCCAGTTCCTGCAAGTACTGATCTTTTTACTGTCTTCATGGTTTAACCTTTTCCAGAATGTCACATAGTTGAAATCATACAGTACGTAGTCTTTTCTGATTGGCTTCTTTCCTTTAGTAATACGCATTTAAATTTCCTTCATGTCTTCTTACGGCTTCACGGCTCATTTGTTTTTAGCACTGAAAAATATTCCATTGTCTGGATGTACCACAGTTTATTTATCCATTACTTACTAGAGGACATCTTGGTTGCTTCAGGTTTTGACAATTATAAGTAAAGCTACTATAAACATCCTTGTACAGGTTATGTGAACATAAGTTTTCAACCCTTCTGGGTAAATAGCAAGGAGCATGATTGCTGAATCACTGGTAAGATCGTGTTTACTTTTCTAAGATACCTCCAAACTGTTTTCCAAAGTAGCTGTGCTATTCCGCATTGTCTCCAGCAGGGAGTGAGTGTTCCTGTTGCTCCACATCCTCACCAGCAGTTGGTGTGATAAATTTTCTGGTGTGTAGTATTATCTCGTTGTTTTAATTTGCATTTTCCTTATGACATACAATAGTTAGCATCTTTCATATGCTTATTTACCACCTGTATATCTTCTTTGACGAGGTGTTTGTTAAGGCCCATTTTTCAGTCAGGTTGTTTGTTGTCTTATGGTTGAATTTTAAGAATTCTTTGTATATTTGGAGTAATAGTCTTTTATCATATATGTCTTTTGCAAATATTTTCTCCCAGGCTGTGGCTTATGTTTTCATTGATTTTTTTTAATTTTAATTAAGTCCTCTAGTTTGTTTTTCCAACACATTATCACCTTTGGTATCTTCATTTATTACTATTTGGTTCTACAGGTGCTAACAGAATTACTTAGACATATCATGTGTGTAAGTGTGTGTGTGTGTGTCTGTGTGTGTGTGTGTGTAGTTTTAGAACACTTTGTACTTCTCTGATAATAATCACTTTTAGTTCTAAATATTAGAAATGACTACACAGTAATAATAGTGATCTTATTATGTGATTAATATTTTTAGAATTATTTAAAATTTAAAACATTAAAAACATGCATACAAGCATAAAAAATAGTATAAGAAACCCCATTTACACATCACCTAGGTTCAACAACTATTAACATTTTGTCAGTTTTGTTTCAATGCTCCCTCCCCTGACATTTTCATGTGTTTTATTGTTAAGATTCTGAAAGAATTTTCAAAAAGCAATATATTTTTAAGTTTAAATATTGACTACAGCGAAAATAGTATAGTTTCTCAAAATAATGACTTCACAAGATAACTTTATTTGGTTGTATACATTTTTATATTTTGTTTTCTAAAATGGTTTATTTATTTTATAAATAGCTGATATAAATTTTTTACTATTCAGTACACTTTATAGATTCACATCTAGGTCTTTTGAACATGTGCAAGATTGTCACTGAAAGTTAAAATATATCAATCTAGAGATAACAGCCCTTAAAAAAAGCAGTTTTCTAAATTTTTTTCCTAAAGATACTAGGATTATTATGAAAGCTTGACAAAACTATGATATATGCTTCTAATTTTATAGATTATAATAATTTTATTCTGTTTAATAAGGAAATTCACTGTAACTTGCTGGGATGGTGTTTTTTGGGAGGATACACTCCAGCACATGAATGCCACTTAGATATTAATAATAATCATAGTATCTAGTTAATGCAAAAGAGACCTGAGTTTATGTAAATTTTCCATTTTCTCATTCATATTGCTTATCACGTAAGTATCCGTACTCTTTCTGTTCCTTTGCAACAGTAATCCCCACTGTACCCCCCATCCTGCCTACATTTTGTCCTTGGAATTTTTTGCATTTTATAGCTCCGCTGTAAATCAAAGGACCTCATACATTGACAGTCTGTCTGACAAAATAATTATACTGATTTCTTGATAAAACCAGATGCAGTTTATTTGTATAGTCTTTTAGAAGACAAGAGGATGGAATAAGATGGATTGCCAAATGGAAAGGCAATAAAAGGTAAAACATTGTTTCCATAGCCTAAAATTTGGCTTGTTTTTTTTTTTGTTGTTTATTTTCTCGTCTAATGCAAAAATTGACTCTGAATTGCACATCTGAATGTCTCTATAAAGCAGATTTTTTAATGCCAAGTGTCCCTTCCTCCTCAAATAACAGCATCTTAATGTCCATTTGGGTACTTCTCCTTGTGTACTCTCCATTGTGGTGGTGGACACTCAGTACCTGGTCAATCACATCCTTCCTTCTACAGCCACGGTAATTGCTTCAGGAATAAGTATATGATCCAAGCTAGCCAACGAGGAACAATTTTTACCCAATATGAAACTGTGGGGCAAGAGGTACTCTTTCTATGGGCCTTGAATTTGCGAGGCTCTGAACCTGGATCTGATGAGACCACCAAGCAGAGAGAGCCTGCCCGAGTGTGATTTCACACTTCAGAAAGCAGAACTGAGAGAAAATGAGGGAGGCCACCCTAATAACATCATTCCAACCTCTTGGTCCGTATGATTTTTAGAGTCAGTCTACCTGTATTTCTATGTTATAAATATATTTTTAACTATTTTTTCTCTTTGCCACATTGAATTGACTTTTCTTCACTTGCAACTGAAAATATCCTAATATATCATCTATTTAGAAAACAAGTCAAATTCTATATTTTCTAATAATTTCAATGCCAACTTTGCTATTCTTATGCTTCATGTACATAGCTAAATCATGTGTACCTTATTGCTTTACCCTCAATACTCATCAGTGCCTTTGTTGTCAAAGTGTCTGCTAGCTTTTTAGCAAAAGCCCATTTGATTCAAGTGGAATGAATGTTACTTTAGATTTCCATAAATGTACCTTCACAGAATTATGAGTTAATACAAATTTATGTAGCACTTCATGTAGTAGTCAAATTAACTTAATTTTCTGGCATAAATTCTTTTGTTTGCCCTCAGGCCATAGGATAGCGAAAATTATACATACAATCTTGAGTTGGCTTCTTTGTTCTAACACAAGCTTTGTTATCTTGAAGTAGTTTTTTCACCTCTCTAGAATTCAATGTCTTCTTCTGTAAAATGAAAATGTTTCCTTCACATATGATTGTAAGGATTACATGATACAACAGATGTAAAATATTCAAGAAAAAGCTAGATAATAAATGAAAGCTAGTGTTCTCATCTTTTATTGTCAACTATTTTAAATCATTTTGAAGGTAACATATCCATTAACTATTAGGTCTATGGATCTTGTGTAATGAATTGTGAAATATTTAGAATTTAGAGCTAATCTCTCTTAAGATTTTGAAGAGTTTAATGATTTTTTTAAAAAATCAGCAGATTACACTATACATAAACTGATTAATTTAGCCACTCCAAATCTATACAGAGCTTTCACATTTGATATTCCAGCTGTTTTTTTCCTCTTGTGGGGGAGGGTATCCATCTTGGCTATAATTATTTTATCACATATTTGCATTTTTTCTATGATAACTATTAATGGTGTAGTGATGTTTATTTTTCACTTAACCACTGTTACCCAACAGATGATGTTGCCCTGGAGTGGGAAAGGTTGAAGTTCCAAAAATAAGGATGCAATTATTAATAATTTACCACTTCAACATTAACTAACAGAAACTGACAGTATTTTCTTCCCCAAAGACAAACCTCCACATTCAGGAGCAAGAATTCCTTTATAATGAAGTCAATTCTGACACTAATGCACATTAAGAGAAAAACTCCCAAAATATTAGAACTGTGAATTTTGGAGTCTTAAAATGTAGTAAATGTTATGGTTTAAATAGTAAAAACTGAGAAATAATAAGAGTGTTTTTATTACTTTATAATAAAATAAAAATGATTAAATTTTTAATTAAAATTTTTGTATAAAATATAAGCCTTTTGTCCCTTTCCCTGCTCATGAACAATGGGGAAGAATATCTCAAAGTCTATGATTTGCTCTGAACTATACTTGGCCATAGCTTATCCGATCCTTAGAACTTAACTGAAATTTGAGTTTCCTCTGACATGAGCAAAACCTTTTCTGAAATGTTTTCAAAGCTCCAGATGTATGGGGTGCCTGAATAAATATTATTCCAACACTGATCAGCTGCATAGGTGAAGACCAAGTTAGGAAACAGGTCTACAAGGATTTCTTAATGAAAGCAGGTGGCTGTTGATATTCTAAATAGATTCAATAATTAGTTGGAACATTTTTAGGACTTTAGGTATATCTCACAAGGGATTTCTACAATATTCAGAAGACAGCTTGTGTAGGAAAGCACCTGTTCAAGAAGATATTCAGTCATGCTCTCCTAATAGGGGGAAAATATTTTAAAACTACACATGGTAAGGCCAAAAGTTCTATTCCTAGCAAGGAAGACTTAAGTTTTTGGATTTATTCACCTGCTATAGTTTAGGAATTTCTTCAGTACCAAAGAACGGCCTTCCTAAGCAAGACATGGATTTCATGTGAAAGACAAAAAAGGATTACAATCAGCCCTGCCTATCATCAGGTTCTACAACTGCAAATTCAATCAATGGTGGATTGAGAAAATTCAAAAAATGAAAGTACAACAATAAAAAATGATATAAACAAAAAATATAGTATAACAACTATTTACATAGCATTTACATTGTATTGGTTATTATAAGTAATCTAGAGATGATTTAAAATATACAGAAGGATGTGCATAGGTTATGTGAAAATACTATGCATTTTATGTAAGGAACTTGAGCATCTACAGATTTTAGTATCCACAGGTGGGAGTGGACCTGGAAACAATCCCCCCTTGGATAGTGAAGGATGACTCATGTTTGTTTAAAATTATTTAGGGAAATTTTGTAAAACATAATCTGTGGAGAAAAATTCATTTGCTTAATAAATAACACCCCATACTGAGTTTAAGTAATGGTAGATTTTAACCTCAACCTCCCGGTTTATTGTATCCATTAAGCGCATTATGTGTTCTAAGTAAGGTAAACATATTGACTAAAGTTCTAAAGTAAGATATTGAAGCTTTCTCTGCTCTCTCTGTTATCATTTTTATGACAGGAGCTTCTAACCAAGAGAGATTTTAGATGCATCTATTTTATAGTCTATATTTATACTTTGACATCAACTAATCTTTGTTCAAGGAATATTACCTACAAAAGAAAAGTTAGGATGTTTTAGGAAGACTGTACGTAGTAAAAACTACTGGAAAAGTGTATAAGTTGTTACTAGCACTTAGGCAAGTTAAATCGCAAATCATTTTTTTTTTTTCCTGAAATGTATTGATCAGCAGTCAGGTGCAAAATAAATTGAAGCACATTTCACATCTCTTTCAATGGTGTTTTTGAAATTCTGAGTAATGACCCAGGTTGAGCCATTAATGCAAATCCTCAAAACTTAAGTAGTTTCTTGATACTTTTTATTTTGAGGCATCTTTTAAAGAAACAACAGATGCCTCTCCACATGCATTCAAAAAAATCAATAAAATTAATCAATAACACTCTCCACAGGTAATAAATGCTCAGAAGCATTTCTGCCTATCTATATTGATCGAGAGAATTGCTTCAAATCGGTTCTGATGTGTATAAAAATCATTTCCTTATTGATCAAAGCTTCTCTTCCTCTCTCTGATATGTTATTTCATATATGGCTTACAATTGTTTAGTCTCCATTCTTATATATGTGTGATAAATAAATTCTTATGGTCTGTGTATGAAACTTATACGAATGAAATATAAAATGAGCTTTTTTGTTTCTTTGGGGGAACATAATGCTCCAAATTTAATCAAAGCATGAATAATCATGAGGAATTACTTAAATTATTTTAATGAGAAATGCAATGATGTATTTCCTTCACATTTTCATTATTTATAATCTTAAAAATTTTGAGTTTGCTTCTCTCTCTTATGACAGAAATCTGTTCATGCAGACACATACATGTAATCTAGAATGACACTAATACTGAAGAAATAAATAATAGAAAAGTAAATAGTTTTAGCCAACTGTTGACTCATAATATTGCCGGAAACTTACATTTTCGTAACATTTTCAAACATATAAGTGAATTTTGTGACATTTTTGCTAATATTTGTGTCCAATGTATAGACATAGAGCATGAAGAAAAGTATGTATTCTACATTTTCTAAATTAAAAGTTTGAAGTTTCAAGATACAGCATTTAATAAGTCTCACTGAAAAGGATTGAATTCATTTGAACCAACCAATGTATATATCCACAGTTACCTTCACTAACAATACTTGATAACTAGTGCCTCATTGGGGAAATTTTATTAGATCAATTGAGGAGTTCTCCAAGTATACTCAATTCCTAACTCTTGATACATTAACTAGTGTTGTGAATTAATCCTCTAATTGCAAAAAAATCAGAGATTATCATCATCATGATTGAGTAAATTTCATAACCAGAACCATCTATTTTCCTTATCTGAGTGTTCCATTACAAAATAGCATCATTTGTAAATACACTACCCTGGTAAGTGTTGCTGAACCAGTATCTTTTTAAAACTTGGCTTTATTAAAAAGTTTCATGCATCTGAGTGATTTTTACTTGGAGGTTCATGGAATAGAAATTGTCATATTGACAACTGACATACAATACTTCTACCTTAGATAATTTTACTTTATCAATCTATCAAATTAATTTGTCTTTTCTTAATTCTGAAGAAATATTTCCTGCAAAAACAAATTAAGTTGAACTATTTCAACAAAACAAGAACTATTTCTTTTTTCAGGAATAATCAGTGTAAAGAATTTAATAAAATATGTTCATTGTATTCCAAAATATTATTTGGGTACAGCTCAGGGGATGTTTGTCAATGTCGAAAGCATAAGCATCAGAGGGATAATAGATTCTAGTTTATTTTCCCTACATCAAAAATGAAACGGTAATTTTTATAACATCTTAATATAAAATACTCACCTGGAGATGTGGAAGTGTCTTTTCTGCTCACTAAGGCACACTACTGAATCCTGGGTACATTGGATGGGCTCCTAGGGCTCTGAAAGATTAAGGCACTCATTCCCAACAAACTAGTTGGACAGTCAGATTCGTGGATTCAATACATGCCATTAGGTGACCACAGAGATGAAATTTTTGAAATAGTTCTTGTACTTAAATACAAATTAATTTTATATATTCCTAGAAATAAAAATAGATTCAACTGGAAACTGGAGCTGCACACCCAACAGATGTTTACTCTGAGTCATGTTGCATTTTAGTAAGGACAGCTTCATCAAAGTGGGAGAAATGACATTGACCCAATCAAAAAAAGTTCATCCAGAGGCATTACGATATGTCATAGAGGATAAGAACATGAGCTTTGGAGTCATAGAGACTTCAGATCCACACTTCACTCCTTTCAGGCTGTGTGGCCTTGGAGAAGTTGCTTTTCTCTCTCTAAACCTCACTTTCCTCCTCTGTAGAACAGTGTATATGCAAGCCGTGTTGAAGAAAAATATAATGTGAACCACATATATAATTTTAAATTTTCTAGTAGCCACACTTTTAAGGAACAGGTAAAATTAATATATTTATAAGAATATATACATTTAAAACATATATTAAAATATGTTTTATTTAATATATCAAGGAGTATCATCTCAGCATGTAATCAGCATAAAAATTATTAATGTATTTGAAATCTATGAGCATTTTACAATTACAACACATTTCAATTTGTACTAGCTGCTTTCAAGTGTTCAATAGCCACATGTCAGTCATGGCTGCTATAACGGATACGAGACATATATACCCCACCCCATAAGGTTGTTGTAAGGAAAAAACGAAATCATGCATATTAAGGACTTTGAACAGTGCTTGACAAATAATAAGCACTAAAAATGGCAGTGTGAAAACTGTTACTCTTATCCAGTGAATATTGACTATAATAGCCTGTTTGCTAATGTGGAGGAATACAAATATATATGTCACAGTAATTGCAAATTTAAAAATGTAAGACAAATACAAATATATAGTAAACCATAATTTTTGGCATCTTATTACCACATGAATGGTATGAATGAAATGCAATAAATGCTCAGAAGAGGAAGATCTACTTGGGATGCCTTGTACTAACTCGGTGAAGAAAATAATTTTGAACTGGGACTTACTAGATGGGTTGACTTTTGTTAAGAAGTGATGGTCAGGGACCATGGAGACAGCTAAGGAAATTATTCCACCAGAGAAAATAACAGGAACAACAATCAAAGGTGGGGAAGTGAAACCTATATTCAGTAAGTGATGGCAGATTTTTTTGGTGGAGAACACAGGGTTCATGTAAGAGTGTACTTGAGTGAGTACATGCAGATCTGTATTAGAGTTAGAGGAAATAAATTTAGGAGGCAAAGACCTGATTTCAGTCAGGTTCTGCAACTACCTGGAATACATTTTCCTACTTTGGCCAAATCCCTTCACCTCAGCTGTTTCATTCCTAAAATAAGATGGTTGGATCTAAAACAAAACAACCCGAGAATGTCAGAGCTGTGAAGAGCTTCTTTGTTGTTGCTACTGTGGCTTTTTGTTATTGTTCTGTTTATATTTATAGTGTTTTAGGATAAGAGTAACATAAATGAAGAAGTTCCTTAGGAATTAATATAGGTAGATTTAAAAGTAAAGAAATTATAACAAAAAAGATCATTTTGGGGAGTCATTTCAGTGGTCCTGATATCTAAAATAAGGACTTTAACCAATATATTGTGGATATAACAGTTGGAAATAAATGGGTGGATTATAGAAAATTAATTTAAAAAATGGATAGAACTTGGGTTGAGAGTGGAACAGGAGACAAAGTGAGAAATAAATGTTACTATAGTTTGGAGTCTGGAGAACAGAGAGAATTAGTATTCATAATAGAAATGGGAGATCCAGGAAATAATTTGACTCGAGATGTGGGAAGGGATGTAAAATGAATATTTTTAGTTATCAGTTAGGTACAGTTTTCAGTATGCACAATGGTATGCATTATAATGTATGTAGTAAGGATTAATAGATATAAAGAATGGCTTCTGCAAGAACATGAATGTTTTAGTTTCAGACATTCAGAAAGTAGTAGAATCAACACTGAATAAAACAATTATAAGATTAACATGAGCATTAAATTTAAATGCTTATTTACATAGAGAATTCAGTGACATTTATAGAGAAGCCCCCAAGTGTGACACTTATCTGAGTCTTAATTTATGAAAAAAATTCTGAAGCCAGTAAAAAGCAAGATTTTTTGAATATTAAAGATTTTGATTTAAATCCCAGCTTAACCTCTGAGTCTCATTCTTCATTTGCTAAAAGGAGAAACTATCATTTCAGAGTTGAGTGAAGAACATGTGATATAATATGTAAAGCTCTAGACATTCAATAAATGGTGGCTACTATTACCTCTTTCCGGTAGACCTGGATTCTTAGGTAGGGATAAGGAGGAAGAGAGAGGAATAGATGTTTCGTCTACAATAACACTAACCAACCAGAAAGAGGTAAAGAAACTGCAAACCGGGGATATGCAAATGGGGTAAACAGGAGTATGCCCATTAAGAGGTTTTGATTGGCTTAATGGATATGACATTTTGGTGTTGAAACCAAAACCAGGATTTACGATGTCTTCCAACCCCGTAGCCTCCCGGGTTGGGAGTTTGTGTACAGGCAGGGAGGGAGTTCGGCATAGCGGGCCTGGGTGAATGCTGCCGGGCGAGAGTGGTGGGGACGGAGCAGAAGAGGAGGATGAGGAGGAGGAAGGAAAACAGGGGAAAGTGTACAGAAGGAGGCAGGCTAAAGAGAAACCTCATCTGGAAAGTTAAGACAGAGAGATGCAGGGGTAAGAAGTAACATGTGGCAGGCAGAGTGAACAGTAGGATGTCTAGCAAATTTAAAGAAAGTCTGAGACCCATTCTCACACAGGTTCCGTCATCTCACCTTCCTGGGAGATGTGAATATTTCTCTCGGATTTCGGCACCAAATGTCAAGTTCATGAGTTTCCTGATTCTTCTCCCAGTACCTAAGGTTGGTTACTGAGACTGAGTCGACAGAACAAATGAGCAAGGAAAACAGATGCAAGCAAGCCAAGCACCAAGATTTATTAAGCACAGTACATTCCAGAGAAGGAACGGGTCTATCTCCGCAAGTGGAGACGACCCTGAGTTTCTAGCATACACTTGTATTTATGACATAACTGGACTGCCTCTCCTCTCTGTAGGTGCAGTTCCTATTCCCCACCCTTGGGTGATTAACATTTTAGAGTTATATAAGTAAATACTATATGTGCATGCAGAATTCCCAGAATTCCCTTCAAATGTGGGCAGAGGGGTATTGATTTATGTTAATTAGATGGTAATGAATCCCCGGGTCAGTTAAGGACCCTAAAATTCCCACAATGCTCATGCTCCAGTCTACCCTGTTTGTGGCCTTGACCGTATCCCCACTTTGCAGTTTCTCTACCTGTTTCTGGTTGGTCACTTCTTACTGGGGATAAAACATTATCCTTTCTATGTAAAAATATCATAAAGGTCTTTGAACTCCTACTTACAATGCACCCTAACTCTTCATGCAACAAGTGTGTATTAAGTACTGATTATCTCAAGTTCCATGATTGTAAAAAATATTGCAAAACCACTGTAGGATGACTATAGTTAATAAAAATATATCTTATACTTTCAAATAACTGGAAGGGGGTTATTGAACATTCCCAACACAAAAAGAGATAAATGTTTGAGATGATGGTTATGCTAATTATCCTGATATACTATATGTTATGTGTATCAAAACATCACTATGTACCCCATTAATATGTGCAATTATTGTCAATTAAAAAATTAAAATATTTTTAAAATATTGCAATAATAAGTAGATGCAAAACTCCTAACCTTAAAGAAGATTTGCCCAACTGGGAAGGCAAGTAAGTATTGAAAAGTTTGGGTAACTCTTGGCTGATCTAGGTGTATTATTTCAAAATTGAATTGTCACACATGTATGTATCTAAATTTACTTTAAAATCGTTTAGTTTGAAAAAGTGCCAATATTTTATTTGCACATTTTATTAGCATGGGATTAAGAGTTTCCAGTTTATGTTAGTTTATCCAAAGTGACTATTACATGCACAAAAAATTTTACCACCTAATTTTCATGGGTTAATTTATGCTATAAACCTCTTAAAGGGATTCTATTGCTAATAATGCTTAAATTAGTAAGTACATTCAAATATTCAAGTTTTTATACCAAATCAAATTGAAATTGCTTTCCCAAAATATTAATAAAACAATTTTTTCTTACAAAAACAGCATAGAAACTATATTGTTTTAATAAAGTTACAGTTATTTATTTGAAACTAAAATTTGAGAGACTCACTAATTTATAAAGGGTCATTGGCTCATTTAATAGCAGAGGAGTAATTTGAGGTTAGGAGAAATTTAATTTTTGTCTTCTAAACCGAAAAGAGTTGGCAGATTCAACCAATAGAGTAAAATGGATAGCAACACATGTTCCTCATTGAGCTCTATTGGTCAACAAAAAAGATATTGATAACTTAATAGAAAAATATTCTAAAATGTTGGCAAATAAAAATAAGTATTGATTATTTTTTTAGAGACATATGAATAAAAAGGTAATCATAATCACTTACTGTTGGTATATACTGAGTTATTTACATAAAAGAATAGCAATTACAAAATTAAATCAATCTTCAGACTGTTTATTTTCTTCTCATTCTGTGAAAAGTTTGGGCATCTAATAACCTGAATGTTAACAAAAAAAAAAGAGAGAGAGAGAGAGAAGCAAGTCATTTTTTACATGAAAGATGTTTAACTAGTTATTTGTATTATATAAAAAATACCTATATAAATCAATTTTGACTATTTTTATTTTTAATCAATGTTGATAAACTTTACTCCAGTATGTTTTTAATCATATATTTCAATCTGGTGATTTTTATGGAATGTGTGCATTCATAAATTGGTATAATTATTCTTGTTAAAATACTACACTAAGTAACATTTTAAGTAATCTATTCAGAAATTTAACTTTACAAGACAATTATTTTGGTTATATTTTGTTTTTAACATTTTAATAAAATAATTAAGATAAAAATAAACATAATTTATAATTTATTTTTCATTTCACATTTTTAAAGACAAACATGAGCATCATTAATGCAAGTTTCACATAAATTCTCAGTATGTAAAATTTTACTCCTACCATATTTTCATTCCATTGACCAAGTTCTAATATAGATGAATTTTCAATTTTTCCTAAATTTATCATTAAGAACCTAACATTCAAATGCCAAATGATTTGAATTGTGGCTTGTTTTCATTGCCAGTCACCAGAATATGTAGAAAGCTACTTATGCACTTCTCCATAAATTCTTCACTTTCTCTGTAAATACTCCACTTTCTAGAGATGCTACCAGTAATCAGACTGTGGTGTTTTTGTTTTTGAAAGTGCTACCTCTCTTGTAAACCAACTAGATATTGATGTATTAATGTAGCAATTGGCACATCCTGGTAAGTAATTTTTAAAATCTTCTAACCTAGAAAGAGTTCAGCATCCCTGTTCCCAGCAAAACTAATTTTTAAGTCACACATTATATGCTATGTAATAATCCAATATACTTTAAATAAAGTTGAACGTGATTATAAATTTATACTCGTTTTAGGAATTAGTTATGATATATATACAGTCTTGCAATATTCTGAAAACGAGTTCAGGTAAACCTGAAAAATCTCACCATAAACTTGCTGATTCAAATCTGTTCTAGCAAAGACAAATTTTTGAAACACCTGAGGCATGGTGCTGCTGAATCATATAATCCTATCATTAGGTTCCAATATTACCATTTTCTCTATTTTAGAGAATAAGCTTCCAGAAATTACCAAGAGCCTTCATAAATATTTTCAATTATGAGTTTTACAAATTTGAATGATGATTTAAGATAAATCTTTCATTTTTATTTATGTGTTTTGATTCTGTTTGATTTCATTTGATTTCAAACATAGAAAATAATATTTGCTCCCTTCTCAGCTGTTGTGTAAAGACTATAAGAAAAAAGTTATCTGTTTGATTCCTAGGAAAGTCACAAACAGCAATTACCTATAGAGTGAGGCTGCAAGTGAAATCCATATGTAATGCTTCTGTCAGCAAAGACTTAGTACAAGAGAGTTTATAATAAATATTCACATCTGCTTCTTTGGACACTCTAATCCATCCTAAGGATCTTTGCTGTGTCAGGCTTTGTTCTAGATGAAGAAGCCCAGTAGTTATAAAGGTTTGCAAATAGGCCATATTTATCATGGTTAGCTTTAGTTTTATAACTTTTCTCTGTTTTAGAGATATTTGTGATAATTTGGGGTAAAATTTGTGGTTAAATATTTCATTGTGGCATTTATGATGATATCATTCTAGAATTCTTATTATGAAATGGATCAATTCCATTTTCACAATATATCACCTACCTAAAAATCTGTCAAGAAGGCATCACTGATAACAATGCTATGCTGGATGAAGAAAACATAATGGCTAGAAGCCCAGGCTCTAGATTCAAAATGCTTATGATTAAATGCTAGTTCCATCCATATCCAGGGTGTCATCATGAGCAAGTTACTTACCTTTTCCAAGCCTCTATTACTTCATCTACATAATGGAGTTAATACCATTTTCTTTATCATTAGATTGTTATAAGGATTATATGGAATTATCCACATCAAAGATTAAATATGGTATCTAGCACTTGAAAAAGTTTAATAAATTTTAAATATTATTACTGGAATGGTAATACGCCTTCTAAATGTGATTAGATAATCCCATGCATAGTACCAATGTCATACATATTTACCCTAAATACTGACATTATGTAAATATATTCTATTGCTTTTACTTGCCTCCAAGTCCCCTGATAGTTTACTGCTGGACTTCTTTAATGAAGTATTAATTAAATTTGGATTCCTGATTTGCTTTCACTTTGAGGAAATGATTCACTAAAAGATATATGGTATAAAAATCATGAGAATACTCTGTGCTGTATTTAGCTATCTTACGTAACAAAAATTTAGTTTAACAGAATTTTGAATTTTAGGTTAGAGTAAAAAAGCCCAAGTCATTTTGAAATGGAGGTATTTATTTTCACTTTAACTACAAAGAAAATTTATTAAGTTCCTGAGTATTACAATGTTTTAGGAAAATGTATATTATTATGATTTTAAGAAATGATTTAGCATAATTATAATAAACAAATTTAATGTATAATACAAGTTTTAAAACATAAGTTATCCATAAGATATATTTCTCTATAGGTATAGATATGTATAGATTGAAAACTATGCCTTTTAAAACTTTTTCACATATAATTCATTTGGAAAAAAAGTTGCATTGCTTAGTTGCTTTCAATCTCATCTTCTCAAAATGATTTATTAATCACAAATATAAGAAGAATAGTAGAGCATTTGACAACCTCTGCATATATAATAGAGCATTAGACTTTATTTCTCCTTTTTATAATCTATTCTATGATGTGTCTTAATTTTGACCCAAATTATTTCCTTTACCAAGAGGAGCTAGTTTATATTTAATGACTGACATCTAACATAAAATGATAGTCTGTTGAATCACAACTGAAGCAAAACAGAATGTTCCATTGCCTATAAACTGTGAATGTTTGAAATAAGACTTTGATCTCTCTCTCTTTCCACCGTCCTCTCCCCCAACCCCCTCTCCCTCCCTCCATCTCTCTATCTCTCTTAGGTCGAGTTTTAGCTCAGGCGAGTGGCAATGGAGTTGTCCATTTGCTAGATCTTAAATCTGGGCAGATTCACAAATTGATGGGCCATGATACTGAGGCACACACGGTTGTGTTTTCTCACGACGGGGAGCGTCTGTTTTCCGGAGGCTCTGACGGCACAGTTCGAGAGTGGTCTTGATTGTGAGCATATCCCACTGCTGAGGGCATTCCCTTTAAGGCTTGAAAATGCCTTCTGTATCCCAAACCAGTAAATAACTGGTTAAATATGCCAGCAGGTAACATTTACAGTTTGCTTTGAAACATGCTTTGGTCATATATTTTAGTGCTTATACTGTTACTAATAAAAAATAATAACTTTCTGCTCATTCATTTGTGTATGGGTCTTTTTTTCTCTCTCTCAATTTGATAAGGATTTAGAGACATAGTATCTTTGCTAGAGGTTTAGAAGAAACAGCTTTACAATGACGCCTAATGACAGACTAGATGAATTACAGGAGATTGATTTTTAATGTTAGAGAACAAACTGCAGGAAAACCCTGCTACTTTTTTTTTTTTAATCGAATCCAAGCTGCATGAAGACCTGAAGTTTAATTATGCAGCACATGAAAAGTCTTTCTGCAACCAAAGGGTCAAATGGAATCGATGAGCATACATTTTCACAGACTCTTTGACAATGATTGTGCTTTATCTATTAATAATAGTCGGGGTCTGCAGATGGCTTACATCTATATGCAAGTCTCTTCCGGAACTTTAATCTCTGCAGCCCATCCAAAAATGCATTAGGTATAATTACATTCTTTTAAAATTTTTGATTGTAATTTCAATGCTAATAAGAATCTCGCATGTAGAATATCTTCCCCCCTCCTAATGCACGCATCCGCTGTATAAAGTGCGACTGCTTAGAGAACACTCTAGTCTGGTCTAAAGCAGCAGCTCCGGGATTTCGACAAAGCTGAGCTCTGAAGCCAGTTGTTGGCGCTGTCCGTGGTGCTGAGGAATTCCCGGCTGCCGGCAGAATGAGCTCCAAATCAGCAGTCTGCGAACTGCCCTCAGTGATGCAGAAACCCAGCTAAAGTTGTTCCTTTCCTTCACGTCCACAGTTAGTATTTTCCGGTGTGTGAGAGTGGATTCAAGCAACATATTGTGGACGATGGTGATGGTATTGCCAACGGAGCGGGCTCTAAGCTACAGCATGCTGTTGCTGTTTGTGATACTCAGAGCCTAGCCAAATCACCTCTACTGCCGTAGCAAACACTGTGTAAGTGAACTCATGTGTGGAGGAGGTGTAATCAGCCGAGAAATTTCATAGAAGGATCTAAGAAAATGCTAAAAATAAGTTCAACATGATTCTGCTACTGGGGTCTGGATTTCTACAGGACCAGCATTGCTTCTTGCTTTGAATTCTGAAGACAAGTCCAAAGCAAATTTCTTATGTGTGTCTGCTGTGTTTCTGGAAGGGCGGGAGACTGCTTCTTGACTGTGTTTTGAAATGGGAGGTAGAGAGAATGGATTGCTTTTAATTCATGCCTGAAAATGTATTCTTTGGGTAATTAAAGAGGAGCTGCTTTCCTAAAACATAATTGACTTTTTAGTTCATATTGGGCTGTGACCCCTACCACCACCATTAACCTCCAGAGTGATTAGGTAAGTGTATCTTATGACATGAGTTACGTTTGTTTTCTCAAAAAAATAGATGCAGTCATTTTAAATCATATTTAGCAATATGAGGAGGGGGGAAAGTTTAGCTGGGAAGTGATTCTTAGTTTAGCATTGTTTGCTTTCTTATTTAAAATCTTCAGATAAACATTTTATTTGATTTGTCTAATGTTTCTTCTCTTAAATAAATAGTGTCTTAAATTGCACTAGAGCAACCCAATTACGAAGAAAGCTGTTTTTTTAAAAATAGCCTAAGAACTTTGTTGTATTACAGAGAAAATATTGTTTTCTCCATGCAGATTTTAAAATGTGTTTCATATAATAAAATCATGTTTAATGTTTATATAAAGTGGATATTACATTCTTATTTTTACCTTAAAGTTTACATTTACCATAACCTGACACATTAATGCCTACCTGTAGCTACAAAGAGATAATTTTCTGTCGATGTCTTTCTGAAGCAGAATCACATGTGTATTTTATATGGCTTATCTTGCATGTATTTACAGATATTGCTGAAATATTATAAAGCAGCACAGTAGCTCCCTTTCCTTCCAAGATAAACTTTCTAAATATATGAGAGATGTATAAATGCATGCTTTAATTAGCAAATTATATTTATGTTTTTTCAGAAGCTTCTGTTGTGTTTGTGGGCTCTGTAGTAATTTGAGAGAAAAAAAAATGCTTTGTCAAAGGGAGCTTCCAGCTTCTCAAGCAAAATTATAGGTTTGCATTTTCTTGTTCTGTCATGACTCACTATTTTTGACATATTTTAAAAGAAATCCATCTCCTTTATCATTACCAACCCAAAAGGAATTCTAATATCAGATAATATCAGAGGAATTCTAATATCAGTTTTCTCTGCAAAGAGGGCATACTACCTTCCATTTTTCTATTACTATAATTTGCATATTTACCTTAGAATGCAAATATAATGATTTATGAAGTTTCCTAATGTCATCTTTATCTTATTTAAAATTATCATCTGTTTATATTCTACTGAAAAGAGATGATTTATCATTGCTTGTAATATCAGCTGAAAATAAAGCAATGAATGACATTCATAAATGAATCTGAAAATGTCCTGTATACAAGCTTACTGATATTGGCATAAAGCCAACAGCATGTAAATAAACAAATGAACTATTTGACAATACTTTTCCTCATCTATTAGTCCCTAAAGTCACAGTTTCCCCAGAGCCTTTGTGTAAATTATCTAAATATTTAAACAAGACCCCACTACCAACACTTCATACCAAGCACTAATAATAAGTGAAGTTTACAAGAGTCAATGTCACCGAATTAATATGGCATATTTTCTATGAATGGTAATCCCCCATTACTATTCTAAGAAACTTACACAAACAGTTTTACACAGACATCTTTATGCAAATTGCCTAAATGCAAATATTTTTGGCATTTCAAGAGTTAGATTTTCAAGACTTTGTGAATGGTATTTATATTATATGAAATATTTAATTCATATAATATTACATGAATACTAAGTTCAAGTTGCTGTAAAAAAATTCACACATAGATCTTTCCTGCCCACTAGGAGCTTACTTCCTGAGTAAAATAAAGAAGTGGACAATAACACAAGTAAATTTATTTGTTAAACAAATTCTTTTCAATATATGGAGTTCTCTTATATTGTTTATTATTTTAAATTTTCTTTCTCTTAATCACTATTGTGATTAAGAATTGTTGTGCTGTTTTTATTATTAGCTATGTTCTGAAATCCAGATCCATGTTCACTAATACAAGTAATTCATTTTGAGGTCATTGTTGTTCTCCAATTCTGAGCATAAATAAGTAGGAAAACCTTTATGCTAGCTCCAGCCCAATTATAATTTATATTCAACTGTTGGTTTATTGTCTTTCTTTTAGAATTATATTTTTCCAATAGTCCTTTGAGTTTTGATTATAATATATGTTCTGTCACTGACGAGTCTAGTTTAAAGAATAATAGAGAATGTGAATTCAAATATTCTTGAGTTATTTGTAAGTAGCTACTTGCAATTACCTTTAGGGGCTCAATAAAACCACTCTTTACAATTTAGACAAAGATAGACCTTTGAAATTTAGAAGATAAATTCAAGCTGAAGTTTCCTATATAAAATAACTTCATAAAGGACAAATTGGAATGCATATATTGCCAAGTATCAGCTCTCCAAACTTCACAATAAAATATAGTTTCATGAACTTACTTCTTAATCTTCTTAATCAATCCCAAACAAACAGTTTAAGAGCATGGGCTTAAGTGTATCTATATTATCTTTATATATGTCAAATTATTCTTTCTAAATATTTATTTTCAGCCTACCCCTCTTGTATTCCCATGGAAGGAGCTGAGTATATTTAATATTAGGAGCACATCCAGAAGTCTTTGAGGAGGGGCATGGCTCTTCATATTCATGAAGCTTGCATACTTCTGTTGGTCATCCCTGGATTGGTCACCTCTGCTGCCATCAGTCATGAAGACTATCCTGCTGATGAAGGTGACCAGATCTCCAGTAATGACAATCTGATTTTTGATGACTATCGAGGAAAAGGGTGTGTGGATGACAGCGGCTTTGTATACAAGTTGGGAGAACGATTTTTCCCAGGGCATTCCAACTGTCCATGTGTCTGTGCTCTAGATGGACCTGTTTGCGACCAACCAGAATGCCCTAAAATTCACCCAAAGTGTACTAAAGTGGAACACAATGGATGCTGTCCTGAGTGCAAAGAAGTGAAAAACTTTTGTGAATATCATGGGAAAAATTACAAAATCTTGGAGGAATTTAAGGTATGAGTTACCCTCCATATTTATTGATACTAACTTTTCACACTACATGCTTAGTAGATTGCTACATTAAAATCAGAGTTGGAAAAATGTATATTTGAATTTCCTTTTAATTGATAACAATATGATTCTAGTTAGATGAGTCACACTGTGGTCAACAAATGACCAATTGGTTTGTTGATCTGTATCTGTAGAGTTTCACAATAACCTTTTTTCTTCAGAAGAATTTGAGACATGCTTAACACCTTTTATTTTTTGCCCTTAGACATTTCTTCTGTGTTAATACAAAATTTGTTTTCTAAGGAAAACAATTTTGTTTGTAAGGTATGTGTCTCTTAAATTAATTTTTAAATTTTGTTAGGTTTTGTGTTCGTGTATGTATGTTTCTGGCTTATTTGCCTGTGTTTGGAGCCATTTAACCATTATTTGTTTAGTGTATAAACATGTAAGTGCTACAGAGACATACCTCTTAGTTGTGGTCTTCAAATCTAAAATATCCGTTGAGCCTACTTGTTGTAGTGTCCCCATTCTGTTTTCTACTCATTAAATTTTTGCTTACAGGGCTCCACAGAGAACTGAATTTTCGTTCTTGTCCATTGTAAAGGCTAGTAAAAAAAAGACTATAATTTTTTAGCTTACGTGGTATTTCTTAGTTTTTCTTTTATCTTGCATTATATTTTCAAGTAACTTGGAGTTCATTTTTTTTTCTCTCCAATAGCTAGTTTTAATTAGGATGTCTTACAAGCCAGATCGGAACCCTGAAGGTATGAGTACATGAAAAATATCTTCCTTAAGTGTAATGGCAGTTTGTACCTTGGAGTGTCTGTCATATTGATGGCTTGATATAAAAGTTTCCTATTTTATCTAACCAAGTTCTGTGACAAGGTGCTCAGAACTTTACAGGCAAAGGAAGATGTAGCTAGGTTTTAGTGTGGCTCTCTTACGTTTGAGAGAAGAAGATTCAGTTATTAGCACCGACCTAACTTCTCTCTCCACAAAAGTCAAGTGATGCTAGAAGTCAATATATGGGAAAAAGGGTTCAACTGATCATCATTGGAGTATTCTGTATATTGCCATTTCATTATATTTAGTTCATTAGAGGTTATGGGTTAAAATCAGTTCTAATGTACCTAAGAATATCCAAACATTTTAACTAGATTCTTTAGGATATGGGGGAAATTTTAATTATAATTATTACACTCAACTTTATTAGACATATTATTTCATATTCTTCTTTTTCATATATTGTAATATATAAAATGTATTATCATTGTTGAAACATTTATTAATGGCTTTATGGTCTCTAAAATATATATACTTTGACATTAGTTATTCGTAATTTCAGGTTAATGAAAGTAAATACAAGTACTCAACACATTATTTGATTCTAGACATGGTTCTAGAATCATATCACTCTTTTCTAACATGCATATATATCTAGAGTAAAATACCAAAATGTGTAGTAAGAATAGCATTCATAAGCTAGACTAAACAAAAACATTAAAGTTTCTAAGATTTATATAATGCAGTAATCAGTATTTAATAAAGAAGAAAAGGGATTGATTCTTTGAATTTAGTCAATTCTCCACTAAAAATGCTATAGTTCCCCTCTAATAATTAGATATATTTTATTACAAAGGTAATAATTATTTTACTATGTCAAACAATACAGAGATATATAAATAAAAAGTTTATAATTTCTGCACCCCCCCATTATAACCCTAATAAAATCTAATTAACCCCTACTAATCCCTTCCTAACATATAACCCATTGATGTATACAGCTTTTTCACCTGACTCTGTGCTATGAGATTTTTAAATGTGATTTTTAAAGTAATAGATGTCACTTTTTCACAAGAATTTAGAGTCATGGTGAGCTTTAGAGATTACATAGGGCAAATGTATAAGTATGAGAAACTGAGACCAAGAGAGTTTAAATTATATGTCCAAAATTGTCAAATTACTTAGCTTATTTCTAAATGCTGCCATTCTAACAATAAAGTCTGTGCAGCTTCTCAAAGTACTTTGGCCCTAAGGTCAGATAGACATAAATTCAAATCCCAAATTCATCACCTGGATATAAGATTTTGGATGGAGTTCTTAAACTTTTTGATCTACCGTGTTATTGACTATAAAATAACCATTATAGTAGTACTTCCCTTGTGGAGATGTTGGGAATATTTAATGAGAAATAATTTATGTGAAGTCACTAACCTTGTGATGACTGGTGCACAATAAGTATTGAATGAATGGTTGTTCCTCCTTCTTCTAAACTCTAATATCTAGGAATTTAATCTAAGTTCTAAATTCCTCTATAGTTTTGCCTACACTTTATAATGGAAGCTCAACTTTAAAAGTCTTTCAAATGAAAGAATTCTAATATCTTTTTAAAATGCTGTGTTTATCCATATGAACTATGTAACCCGAAAATATTAGCCAAAACCTATCATCTTGATTTTCTTCCATCTCAGCTTACAGGGAACAAATAATCAATATTTAAAGATGTATGGAGCTTTCATGTAATAATCTTAATATGTTGTTAAGGAGGTTGTATTATGAGATATTCTTTACATATACATATATATATTCATCAGACTGTTTGGTATACAAGATACTATAGATGTACTTACATTGAAAAGTAGGATATCTAGAAGGCAAAATCTCTGCTTACAAAGAAGGCATGATTGAGGAGGAAAGAGAAGGGAAAAAATGTAGTCAAAAGTTAAGTGTATGATTATGAAGTCCCAACATAATTCCCAAGGGATTGTGGTATCAGAAGCTTATCAACATGGTATGAGGCTTGGTTAAGCAAGACTTTTGTCTTCAGGATGGTCAAAGTTGAGCCTGTTCTATGAGAAGTAGTTGCAATTGATCTGGGGAGATCAAAATTCCAAAGAGGAAACTGCAGGAGCAAAATCAGGGATTGGTATGTATAGAATCTGCAAAGCGAGGAGGGAGATGGGAATAACTGGAAGCTGGATCTGACTAAAATGCAATCCTAATAAGAGAGAGGTAAATTTGGATATGTGTCAGTGGACAGTAGACAGAAGGGACTTGGATACTGGGCCAAAATATTTAGATTCAGTCTGAAGAATAATAGAGAATAAAAAGCAGGTGCATAGAGATGACCTAGTTAAATATGATTTTTAAACAAGATTACCTTGTATTCAAGTACAGATTTGAATGGAGGTGAAGAGAAATTAAAAGCATGGGAAGTAGGGAGTATTGCAAACACGCAAAGAACAAACACGTTCAGGACAGTTTTCAGGGTAAAATCTCAATTCCCCAATATAGTCTAGTCTAGATTCTATTCATTGACCTTTCCAAATACCTCAAACTCTAGGTGACTTCTCTTCCTAGCAGTGTTTACACGGCCGTCCTACAGTGTGGAACACTTTTTCACATTGCTCCCCTGTATAATGGGGCTCCTACTAGACTCCTTGAGACTCCATTTAAATTTCATCTCAACTGGAAACCCCACTCTGTCTGTTCTACCACTGTCTCCCAAGCTGGATCTCACTCCTCTTATATGTTCCTGCAGTGTACCATGCAAACCATTATAACAAGAACAGCAATTGTAGTTAGACACTGTTGAGAGCTTTATGTGTATTATAACACATTCCATTTTGTAATAACACTGTGAGAATTATACTTTTATTAGCACTGTTTTACAGATAAGAAAACCGAAGCACCAGAGTGTAAGTAACTTGCCCAAGATCATACAAATGGAAAATGGAAGAACTAAGATCCTAACCCAGGCAGCCTGGCTGCAGAAACTAAGCTATTCACCATCTCTACTGCCTCTATCAGTAGCAATAATATATGGCACGGCAATAATTTAAAATCATATAAAATATAATGTTATATAACGTAAAACCATTTGTCTCTCCCACTGGACAGTGAACTCTGAGGCTAGGGACACTGTTTTCTTTTTCCCCTCTATTCCCAATCCTCAGCATCACGTGAGCTACATAGCAGGCATTCAGTACATTTTTGGTGAATGGTATACAAGGTCAGATTATATGGGATAAAAAAGTTTTAGAGTCCCTCTAAAATGCCTTAGTTTCTGTTTGTGTGTTGATTTCTTCATTTTAAAGAAACACTCAAAGTTCGGATAAAGAGGGCTCCTTGGGCAGCTAATGACACACATTGTTCCCTGACGGAGTGCCTATTTCATCCGCTTTCACTTTCTTCTCCCTGTCCCAGCCCCTTCCTAACCAAGGCTGGTCTTGGGTTCTGTCTTCATCCCTGTGTTGCAGTTACCACCCAATATTGTAGTGGTGTTGTCTCACCCCGTATGCAAAACACATGTAACACTTCAGTCTTTTCTGATCACCAAATTCAAATGTATGTTGATCTATATATGTCACCTGATGGGAAGAATAATGTCATTTATAAAGATTGTGAAGTTTTCATTCCATTTACTGATGCAAGCTTTGAAAATGGATTTCTCTCTATTCTTTTTGAAAACTCTAAATTCTCCAGTGTTCTGATAATATTGTATTAAGATAAAGGTCACTATATAGTAGGTTCTCTCATCTTTCTTTTATGTGTACCCAGGCAATATGACATTGGAACCTACTTTTTAAGAAATAAAGCATATAAATAATAAATTATAATAGCATTTCCTACAAAAGAAGTTGATTGGAACTGTAGGCTCTATCAGCTTTGGCTCTGTGCTTAATTACCTTATATTGAGTTTCCCAAAGGCAGAAATAATTTATTTTTCTCAGTGTTTTTATAACTCTGACTCTGCTAGAATTAGCCTTTTTGAATATTTCTTTATACTTTAAAACTCGTACTGATTTAATTTTAGGTCATACACTGAAGGTTATACTACATACAGCTGAAAGAGATCTTTTTTCAACTCTTGCATAGTCTGTTTTATTTTAAAGTAATTTTCTTCAGTCAATTCCCAGTGTCCCCAATTTGGATTTGGGTTTGCCCAAGATCTGCCCTTCCCTACACACTGACCTTTGTACTTTTGCCACTTTTGCCAAAGACAGTTGATCAGGTCTCTGAATTTTATATTTGAGAAGTTCAGTGTGAATATTTTTTTCATGTCACACATTCTGTATGTACATTGTTGCTTTTTAAAAATAAATAAAAGAACATGTTTTTATACTGTGGTAAGCTGCCTAGTTTTTGCCCTGAATTTTGTATTTAATATTTAAATCTTAAGGAAAGAAACAAAGAGGACAGAAAATTAAATACTTGGAGTATTTTGCCAAATCATCACACCCATAAAAAATGTTGATGCCAGTTTAGGTTAAGAATTGGCATGCTCTTTAGTGGATATATTCACACAGAGACAGGTTTTTCAACTCTCATTAATCTGTGCCCCCCTTGTTAATGCCCAATATTATAACATCAAATGGGTAAAAATATTTGAGCATATAAGATTTTTGAATTTAAGATTGGGAGATTTGTTTGATGTCTGGTTGTTTTTTTAATATGGAGGAAGAATGGAAGGTAATGTTCTAGGGGCTGAGGAAAGATTTTTGAAAGAATAGAAAAAAATGGAGGCTGTAGAGGAATCTCAGTTGGGAGGACTAATAGGTAACACCTTGAAAAATAATTCCCTGGCCCCTACCCACCCATCCACCTGCCATTACACCAGTTTTTATGAAAAGCACAGGAATAAGTAAGATGCTTACACAAGGCAAAGGAATGCAAAAAGCATCTTTCTGGAGCTGTGATTGTCATATTTAAATAGCAGAGAGATAAATGGATTTCGAAAATATGGGTGGTTTTTTTAAGAATTTTATCCAACAGAGGGTTTGCAAGTTCTCACCAAATGAGTAGTGAAATCTCCAGGAGCATTTTTAAGATACTAGTCAAAGACAGTCCTGGACAACATCATAATTTCATGCAACAAAGATAATTGAGGATCTTTGTTGAGAGGTTGAAAAGATTAATTCCATAATTGTTGGCTCTGCAAAATACAGTTCCTGTTTTGCAGAGTGTGTTGTGGCTTTTAACATTAAAATGGCCTTGGAGTGAGTTAAGGAATGGCTTCTTCTTTCAAGTTGCTACAAAATAACAGTGATTGAGTCATTACTGCTGCTCAGGGGAGGTTCAGCTCAGCATGCCAAATGAATGAGCTCAAAGTGGACATTCTCGATGGGGGATTCCCATCATTGTAAATAACTGGGGAACCTCTACTTAATTTTTACAATGTCTGACCAATTTCAGAGATTAGAAGTCAATTTTTATTAAGTTTAAATATATAATGTTCATTGCACACTTTTGAATTATCAAATTATACTCATGGCCTTTTTTAACTTCACAAAGGTGTGCTAAAGTTAGAAAAGAGATCAAATTTTAAAAATAATTTATTTTTTCCAAAAACTCCATTGATAATTGGGAATGATCCTTTTCATATTTAATCCTTTCTAAAATGAAGGAGTAAAACTATAAGAATAAATGGCTTTCAAGTTTAATCCCCAAATGGGTGAAATAGCCCGTTTTTAGTCAGAAGTAGTCTCTTACTTTAAATTTTAAGAGAACTGATGATCAGCTAGCCCTTTGGCTAGTTATATGCAGGAGTAGTTCTTCATACTCACTCACCAATATTTATTGCTGTCCTTCATATTGGAAGATGCTGCTGTTAATGGTGCTAACTACATGATAAGTATGACTGCAGAGATTTGTGACTGGGCTTCTGTGCCCTGTGTACATGAGGAGATTGGTGTTTGATTTGCAGCCATGTCTAAGATTTGCAGAGCTTGTCGCCGTTAGTGACTACCTCAGACTTGAGGTCAGCCATCAGCAGTTTACAGACATTGTTGCCCATTCCTTACTGACTCACCAACAGTGTGAGAAGATGAAAATGAAAAGAGAATGATTTGGTAACTTCCCTTCCAAATTTTAGCTCCAATTAACAAGGTTTTGGATATGTTAAAATTTGCCTATTTTTAATTGTGTTCTTACTCACCCAAATATAAAATTGGTAAATGGTGTGGTATTAACAAGAGTAAATTTTTCTATTTTCTATACCTTATTTCATAACTCAGGTCTATACATTTTGTGTAAATTTTGCGAATTAATCTATAATCTATATAATCTACATTCTAATTGTTCCATACTTGCTTTGGGGTGTGTGTGTGTGTGTGTGTGCGCGCGCGTGTGTGTGTGTGTGTGTGTGTTAAATTGGAGGGACAAAGTGTTCTTACTTCAAGAAAATCTTACTTTAAGATAAAGTAAACCTTTTGTTTCTACTTCTTAATTGCCGTAAGCATATTTTTTGTTTTATTATCCTACATCAGGCAATGTGTTTTATAAAGAACAGCACAAGAAAACCCTATCAGTATATTTTTTCAGTTGTGCTTTGCCAGATTTTCAAGGAAGAGATTGAAACAAATAACTAAGAGGAGATTTGAAGTGATCAATAGGCTTTCTTTCTCAAACAATAGACATTATTAATTGAGGACTGGCTTATTTTAGAGTCCATACTTTGGACTTTTATTATCACTACTGATTAGCATCAGTAATTTCAGTCTAACACACCTCCATTGTTGATTCCTTGCCTCTAGCCTGCCATACAGCACATCACAATAAAACCATCTTTGGCAAGGATTTAATGACATCATGGAAAGAGTGAATAAAGTACTGAAGTGACAAGAAAAATCATTCATCTCCTGAAAATGTTTTCAGATGACATTATTCTACAGCTGTATAAAGTTGACTTAAGTGTATAAAAGTAACCTGAATACAACTCTTAATTTTCTCCCTATTACGTCATGTGACCGTAAATAAACCTCAATATAATTTTAATCTTTCTATCCATAGAATGGATACAAAAATGCCATCACGTATGTCTTATGAAGAATAAATAGTATGGAGAATTCGGAAATTACAATATTACATATAAATTTAAAATAATCATAACTGCTCAAAAGTTTTATTTTAATTAAACATTATTTGGTTAGGATTTTGAAATAATTTTTGTTTTAATATTGTATTAATATTTAATATTTCACTACCCTTGTTAATTCTTGTCTTGGGATTGTATTTCTATCACCTGAGTTTACATAAATTGGTCTGTTTATAAATGGCAAGCGTTGTGGTTTTGGTTTTTATAGTCAAGGTCCTTTCTGCTTTTAAGAGCCAATCATGGAATTTTAGATCTGGAAAAACACTTTGAAATTATTTCGTTTGACTCTCTTATTTTAGGGATGATAAAACAAAAACTAACAAAAACTTAGTGATAATAGCACAACAATATAGCTCATTATTTGCAAAAGCAATATTAATACATCACATTCCTGTGGTCTTTTTTCTATGTTTTACTACCTTTGGGTTTAACAGGAAAATGCCAGCTGATTTGCATCTTCTTTTCCAATAAATATGTTGGATGCAATGATTTATCTCAGCCAATTGTCTATAGAAATGGGATTTCAGGACCTATCACCATGACAACCCAGAGTTACAAGTAGACAAGAACAATAATACATTGGCACATCTAAAATCAGTCTTCGATACAGACTGAGTACAATTTGTGATACTAGCCTAAGTTTTCAAAGGCTTTGATAAAAAGGGGGTCCTTTGTCTAAAAATGAAAAATTACATAATTAAACTAAACAATACAGGCCAAAATAAGACAAAAATATATTACATTAAACACTATTTTTACTGAGACTACTTTACACTAAGAAGTAACAAAGGAACAAAATTAGCTGTGCTTGCTCGTATATTTTGATGATTTTAGGAAACGAAGACCCATGTTTTTTATTTTTTCACTCAGCAAACTCCTACCTCTCACTAGATGGCAGGAACGGAGTGTGCAAAATGGATGGGGTGTGCAAAAATCTCTAGTTCTATGGCATTAGAATAAAGGAATATCCCTAAACCAGCCGATGATCAGTCTCACCTAGGGAAGAAATATCATAAAAATTCAGATTCCTTGATTCTCCCTCTTTAGTTCTGATTTAAATTATCTAACTTTATACTATTCTAAAATTTCTCAGATTATTCTGATGATCAGCTGGATTTGGGAATCACTGCCATAATGTAGCCTTTTCCAAATTGTTTTCGAGGGAACACTAGCATCCTGTGAGATTCTTGGTAAGGATTTGCAATTTTTTTCAAGGTCAAGTAAGTTTTGAGTAATGACGCATCCTTTAACCTCTCTTGAAAATGGCAGTACACATTAGTATACTGAGAACAAGCATATTTAAAGGTTTGTTTGAGAGTTGGTATACACAGTTCAACAGCTAAGAGCTCAAAAGTGTGGTGAAAATCGGATTTTAAAGCAAGCTCTACTGCTTACCGGCCAAGTGACCCAGGCACACATTACTTTACCTCTTTATGTCTCATTGTACACATCTCTAAACTAGAGAGAATAGTAGACACCACTTGGCACACAATAAGTGATTCATAAAAGCTACCTGACATTTTTACTACTATTACTACTAACCTGTATTTAATCCAGGATTTCACAAATTTATGTGACAGTAGAACACTTTTTTCCCCACAGAACATTTATTAACATCTTAAAGTTCACAAGAGTTCAATGGAACACAGTTTAAGAAATATTTTGTTAATGATTCAAGATAGCTTAATTCCCTTATTTGAATTTTATGGGCAGTTAATGATAAAAATCTATTTGTCTCAGCTTATCTTTTATTGTCTTATTCTTTTTAAAGTTCCCCAAATTGCATTTAATGTGATTTTTTATAGCAACTTATTAATTTGTGTTACATAAAACAATTTAGTTGGAACATGACTTTTTGAATATGATGACAATAATAATAATATCAGTTACATATAACCAATAATTTAAGACAAGAGTCAATACACTGTAGCCCATGAACAAATCCAGTCCACAATCTGTTTTGTAAATAAAGTTTTATTGGAAAACAGCCATTCTCATTTATTTATATTTGTCTACAGTTGTTTTTAAAGTGTTCCAGATACCACATGACCCACAAAATCTAAAATATTTATGATCTGACTCTCTTAGAAAAAGATTGATGATCCCTAACTGATCTAGAATCAAATTATTCTTCCCTGTTTCCCTCAAGCCGTGTTGTCAATTTTGAGTATGGCTAGATGTGTGTTCTGTTTCACCTGTGGGATCTCTTTTTACACATGTAAATTTAAAAAGGCATGTAGATTTTCCTGTTTTAATTGTGTTGTACCTACTCAACAGCACTCATGTTAAGTCACATTTCTTTGCATATTTGACTCCAAAGAGTACAGCTTTGTTTATTGCATTGATGTATAATAACTTAATAACTTTCCATTTACTGAAAACTCTCAACTGAAATAGATAAACAAAGACTATAACATTTTTATCCTTTTTGTATACCATGTGCTCTTTTTTGATAGTATGAAAAGTCAAAAGGTATATTTATGTTAATGTAATATAATAGACACATTTAGTTTATATTAATAAGTGAAAACATATATACAATCTGCTTATGTAGGTATTCAGTCCATTATTACATCTTTTCAAATCAACTTACATACATGATCCATAATTTAATTCTGTTAAATAAATATCTTTTACATGTGGAGATGTACAAGATATCAATCTGACCCTCAAGGTGTTCCTAGTTTATCAAAAAGAATAATACAAGTTCCACTAATGGCACGTGGCTTGTGATGATTGCTCTAGGAACTCACGAAGAAAGGAGTAAATCAGTCTGAAGGAAGATAATCTAAGAGTGGGGATTTCAATGCATTGAAAACATGATAGACAAAACTAGAAAGTTGGCAAAGGTAAAGGCAAAACTTGTTCAGAGAAGAATGAATCAACCCAAGGGGCCAGAGCATAGGATATAGAGCATGAGAGAGAGAGAGATAAAAGTGAGAAGGGAGCTTGAGGCCAGTTCACACCTTGAATGCCTGGCTAAGAAGCTTGGGTCAAAGTCTGGACTGAGTAGTAAGAGTCACCAAAGGGCTTGGATCAGGGAAGTGACAAAACCAGTTCTATGCCTGAGATAAATGCAAATAATAGTTGAAAATTTCATGAAATGTTTTGCACATGCATTCCTTCATTGAATTATTTAATTCTAAGATATTTTTACTCCTATTTCATAAGATTCAGAGAAATTTATGCTTTTTTTTTATTTATTTATTTTTATTTTTTTTTATATTATTATTCCAAGGTATTGTGAGGGTACAAACATTCTAGTTACACTTTATGTCTTTGCCTCACCCAAATGCAGGTTAAAGGCGTGTCCTTCCCTCCCTTTAGTGCTCCCCGTGTCCTTTAGTTGTAGATTCGCCCCCCAT